>WYDI02000982.1:0-53721 GCA_009867235.2 Psittacus erithacus
CCCAGGGAAGTTGTGAATGCTCCATCCCTGGCAGTGTTCAAGGCCAGGCTGGACAGAGCCTTGGGTGGCATGGTTTAATGGGAAGTGTCCCTGCCCATGGCAGGGGGGCTGGAACTAGACGATCTTAAGGTCCTTTCCAACCCTAACTATTCTATGATTCTATATGAGAATGCCATTCATTATTATGTTTATGTCAATGCCACAGACTTACAGGAGAAATACTGTATCATTCCCTCAGTCTATATTACTGATAACCAGTCTATAAGGTACCAGAGGTACCAGAGAGATATTGCCATGCATGGTTCGTAAACTGTTGCAAAAGTAGTATCACATATACACAAGTACTATTCTCAATGCAAGCTATTATCTAATCTATCTAACATGTGAAAAAGGAAATATATCATGTTTTCATCATACTGACAATGACATATTGTCCTGGTTTCAGCAGTAGCAGTCATTTTAATCCTTAGTAGCTGGTGCAGTGCTGTGTTTTTGACTTTTGGTCTGGGAACATTGCTGATAACACCGATGTTTTTAGCTGCTGCTTAGAATGTTTATTCTGACCAAAGAATTTCTGAGCCTCATGCTCTGCCCTGGGACGAGGGGAAGCTGGGAGGAAGCAGAGACAGGACACCTGACCCAAACTGATCTAAGAGGTATTCCATACCACAGCACGTCATGCCCAGGATGTAAATTGGGAGTTACCCAGAAGGGGGGATCTCTGCTGAGGTGGGGCTGGGTATCAGTCGGTGGTGAGCCGTTGTATTCTCTTCCCTTGTTATTTCTCTTATCATTGTTATTGGTGGTAGCAGCAGTGGTTTGTGTTATACCTTAGTTACTAAACTATGCTTATCTCAGCCTGTGGGAATTGTATTCTTCTTCATTCTCCTCCCCATCCCTCAGGGACCTAAGGGGTGGGTGTGTGGGTGTGTGTGAGTAAATGGGCTGCGTGGCAGGGCTTAAACCATGACACATACAAAAAAAATTTCACTGTTCCCATGAAGAAACAAAATTCTGGCAGTAAAACTGACTGTTTACCAGGCTTAAAACTTCAAGATCTGGATTCCGCATCTTGTAAAGCTGCACTAAACTGACTTACAATTTGACTATACAGATCAGTATGACTGTTTATAAAGGACACACATGTAAGTTTTCAGGACAAAAGGTTTCAGTCATTAGTGTAAAACAGCATTCATGTAGACAAATATAAAATTATGTCAAAGTAGAGTCAAATTGATGTCAGCCAGCGTGATGAGGAAAATTTATAATTCAGAGATCATCTCCATTTCAAAGTCGGTTTCACAGATGACAAAAAGGGACTGCTGTTAAGTTTTACCAAGACAATGTTTCAGGATCAAGCTGCAAGTTATTCTTTTACTTGTCCACTTTAAAATGGAAAATGAAATATTCTCTAACAAGATAGCGTACATTAGTGTTGCTTGCAGTGATTATAACTGTATTACAATTCTGAATACAATCCATGTACTGCTGGGTAACAGTGATTTAAATTTGTTAGTTTTTCAGTGTGTAAACTATCAATATTTACTGAATGTAGATGCAGAGATCATTCACAGACTGAATACTACTTTAGTACTACTCTTAATCATTTACATCTCCACAAGAAATAAAATGTAGATACATACCTCTCAAGAGGTGTGATTACCCTAAGGTTCACTTCTAAAAATTTCAACAACAAAGACCTACATGTCAGTTTTAAGCATCCTCACTCATGCTTTTTCAGCAATACTTGTCTTACGTTATGCCAAGAGTTTCTCCTTAGATGTTACCACAACAGAAGTATAGTATTTGGGAAAAGCATACCAGACGTTCAGTCCAAACACCAAGCCTTAAAGAATGATGTGTAAACATTCATACAAAAGATGTTTTATATGATATTGTAGCAGCTCTTATGGTAAAAACAGGAAACACTACTAACATTTGAAGTCACTGGTAAGCAGATTGAAGTTGTGTGCTTCTTTCATTTCCTGAAAATATCATGTAACCGTTACCTACCCATTAGCCTTAAAATCACTTTTCAGATGAAAAACACCTGCTGATCAGGATCTCAAGTAATAGTTTGCTATTGCCTAGCTTGTGGGTACTATGGCAGCAGATTATCCATAAAACATCCAGGTGAAAAAAGGCTCAGAACTAACGTTTCCTCAGCAGATATCAAAGCAGAAGCAATCATTGAAGTGTTTTTACCCTTATCAACTGTAAATGTCAAGAAAATTCACCAAAATATTTCACCAGTAACTGTATAGAAGCAAAATAATTATGCAAATTCTGGATTTTCACTTAAAAAGACTTCAACTGATGCTAGAGAAAAAAGAAAAAGAAACCAAATGCAGACTCATATTAAATTTCACTAAAACTTCTGAAGTATTCCGTAATTCATTTAATCCATTATCCATTGTATCAGTCAGTAATTTCAATTCCATGCATGCAGGCACAAGCTGGACTATGTACATCCAGAACTGCGCTGTCTTATTAAGGATTGTTCTCAATACAAGGATCAAAGACAAGCTGCTGAAAAAAAAAAGGTGATATTTAAAACTCTATCCAGCTACTGTAATAATCAAATGGTTTTATTATTAAAAAAACACAACTTTAAAACAAATATCTAAATAGTAACATATAACCAATATTAATTGGGATCTTTTCAACAATTAATTGATAATAATTAATCATATACAGTTATCTGCATTGAAAATGTATTCTGCCTCTCACTGCAGCAGAAAGTTTAGTTTAGTTTATTAAATTTCTATTAGAAATGTAGTTAATTTCTAACAGAAATTAACTAAAAGGAAAAGTGAAACTGTCTAGGATGAGAAAACTCTCTGAACAGTTTCATTTAATAATTATGTATTTGGAAGATTAGCACAGTAGATATCTCAAATGAAAATCTGGTAAGAAATTAATTTTCTCCATATAAAGAACTTTATCTGGAAAAGCTGGAAAACACTGATGCCTGTTTACATTTACTAATGTAATCCAACAGTTGAAAAAGCCTGTTGCTGTGATCATTTTGGAAAAGAAAAAAATATATATATATGTATATATATGTCTTTTAATCATACTAGAATTGTCATGGTTTTGTAACAGAACGGGTAGATAGATTCTCAGTTCTAAAGCTGCAATCAAAAGGCTTCTTGTTTCTGTTTTTTTTATATGTTACCATGATTTCACACATTTCCTGTAAGGGACAGTTTCTGTTGCTTTATTGTATGAAGTAATCAGACTTATCTTTTTAAGTTTTTCAGTCTTCAATGACCTTTTTCTTAACATTAAGTTGAACTATGTCTTTTTTAGTGATAACTATTTTTTTCCTCCTAAATTAGATTTCTGCAAGCCTTCCTCTTAGAGAAGTCCTTAGCAATTATCACAACAGCAGTAAGAACCTTGATAAAACATGGAAGTCTTTCACAGCACAAAGATAATGATCCAGCCTACATAAGGACTGTGGGCTAAACAACGTCTTCAGAGCATGTGGAGAAGTTGAGTCACACTGAGTGTTTGTTGACCTAACCTAACTTGCTGCACTTGTGCTAAAACGCAAGTTAGGTTGACCTAACCTAACTAAGATTGCTGACCTAACCCTAACTTGTGTAAAAATAAATAAGTAGTCTTACATTGATGCAACTGTTTTAAAAGAAAGGTATAAATGTACAACACTTTTTGAAACAATCATATTAACCAAACTGAAACACTTTTCTTTTACATTCTTAAAATAACAATGCATTTTATTTTTAGAAGGCAGGATTTCCTTTCTCCACAAAGGTTACAACATAGCATAGGAATTTTGCCCATGAGGACTGCCTAAATTCTCACTTAATTGTGCAAATCATTAATAACTCACTTGCAAAATTCAAGAGATTTTTAAAAGGCTCTATTTACCAAGCACAAAACTTTCATGAAAACATTAGTAATATATGCATAAAGAAAATACCACAAGACTTCACAGTTTTGGTGTAAAAAAACATAAGCATTCAAAAACTTTCTTCACATACACCACTAGTTACTACAAACTAACACGAATTCTGGAGCTTAAACAGAATTCCACACTATGGCTATACCGAATATATTTAAGAACATCTAAGTAAGAAGAGGAGCTGGTGCCTGCTCCAGTAGCAGCAGTATCTCCACCTCCTTCTAGGATGTTTCATGTTGTCCTTAAGACATCTCAGAAATGGTGAGTTGCTCTAGACCTTTCCACTGATTGCATGTGCACCTGCCAGGCAACCAAACAACAAGAATAGGCAATAAATGCCTATTTCCTTTTCTTTCTCTCCTTCTTTCTTTTCTATATTCCCCAGGCAATCACCCTTAAGCTGTACAGGAAAGAAAAGTATCAGAAAAAGAAATAGTACTGACCAACTTGATACTGCCTACAATGCAGTACTACCCAAGAGAGGCTTAAGCCCATTTGTCAGAGGCACAGAAAGGAAGACCAGTGATTGATGGACAAAGATCTTGCATTGGAAAGGTAAAAAGCAACCAAAGAAATCTTGAAAAGTTAGCAAAAGGGATCACCAAAACAAGAAAAATATGTCTGGAACAAAGTATAGGAAAGACCTTAATGTCTTGTGAGCCTTAAGGACAGCAGCAAGGAGCCAGGTTACAAGGATTAAGGCAAATGAGAACAGCAGTACAGATCCTTGCTTTCTTTTTGCCTTTGCATTCCCAAAAAAGTATTAGAAGATAGATTAGATCAGTGATTAGATCAGAGGATTAGCTTCTGATCTAATCACTAAGTGAAAACGAAAAGTTTCTAAGACTATATCCACTAAACCGGTGAAGAACCATTCTCTGGATCCATGGCTAAGTGGTATAGAAACAGCTCACTGTCATATAGCTGACCTCTTTCCCAGAAGTAGGGAGATGACATTCCCACTGCTTAAACAGTCCCTTACACACGCTAACCCCCAAACTGCCTGGGCATAATCTGAAAAAGCATGACTTGGGACAGTTCAAACTCTATCAGGAAGGACACAATTAAACAACTAAAAAGTTTGTGTGATTTTGAGCCACTATTTAAGCCTGTATTCTCGTTAAGATTTATATATAGACATATTTATAGACAGAACTCCAGAGAACCATTGCCATTTGGTACATTTCTAACATCAGTCAAGATTCTTCATGCTTTAACAGGGGAGGTATCATTCCCTATTTATGGTATTTATTCTTTATACTACCATTCTCAACTAATTACATGTTCTATAAAGCACAACCTGAAGCCTGCAGCACAGAAGTTAACAAGACTTTTCCAAATGGGCTGTCAGGAACAAGTGATCCTCTTATCATTCATGATATAAACAATATTTTAGATAACAAATGTTTCTCCAATTCTGTTTGCAGCAGTGATCTGCTGCAGAAATCAGATTCCTTAATCTCTTTCAGACCAGAAACAGAGTATTTTGCCCACCACACATATTGACCTAGACTGGCACCAAACTACAACTTTTTCTGCAGCCACCACCTATGGATCAATCATGACCACAGAGTTAAAAAATGGCTGAACATGGCCATGGTGAAACATAGAAACATGGCTATTTTGGAGACCGTGTGACCTTTGAACACCCTTTTTGTCAGCCTTTTTGAGTACAGGTTGTTCCCTGTGGCCATTCATGGCAGGAGTTGCTTCCTTTGCATTGTATCTTTACACAAACATGTTCTCTTGCTACCTATGCCTCCTGCCATTGCTTGTAGGGCTTGCCTTTGGTCACTTACGGGGCTCGCTGCCAGAAATATTGAGTATACATCACGTTACTACTTGTATGCAGACTTTAAAAACTACCAGTTCAGGCAAGCAGCAAGAGATACAGGAAGAGAACCAAAATATAAGCATCTTAACAATACTACACAGCATTTTTGGTTTTTTGTTTGTGGTTTGGGTTTGTTTTTTTTTTCAAATCTAGACTCTTTCAATCAACAGCAAACAAAAAGCAAAGCTGACACATCAGAAACATGGCTCAAAAAGATTGTTAAATTTTACATGTGTGGTTGCAATTGAAAACTTTGGTAAAATCATGGCGACTGTAGATACTGACTCCAGGTAATGTTGCTTTTGGGATTTTTAAAAAAATCTGAAGACTCTTTGTGTGTGTGTTTATAGTTTTCTCTCATTACTCCTGGCATGAGTCTGGCAAGTGGCTACTGCCTGCAGTCAATCCACCACAGATCCATGAAATTAAACATGAAAAAAATAATAACAGTTCTTTCTCAAACAGAACTTGAGCATAATTAGTCTAACTCCATTTGTGCTACCACAGAACACTAATATAACTTTCTCCATTTCCATTAAAAAGATTTAACTTTCATTAAGACTTCTGTGGAAGTAATTCAATCTGAATTACTACATATAATGGATTATCATATATATATGCTGATTATGTCCTGGAAATTGCTTTTCACTATTACCATTTAAAGACTACCTTAATTTAAAATAACAACCGACTCTTAAATATAATTTATCTTTTCCAAAAGTTAGCTTTTTTACTCCTACTTCCTCAGCATTTTGTGAATACTCTATTACAGCTTCCAATGCAGTGAAGATGACACAGTCAAGCAGATGTAGACAAAAAGTACATCCAATAATTCAGACACTGCGAAAACATTCTCATAAATTTGTTCCATAAAACTTTGAAACATTCACGTGCCATATAAATCAAAACACACTTGGGTAGGTGACTGTCATGTAGATTAAAAGAGTAATTCAGTAGGAATACATAGAAAAGTAGTAATAATAAATACACAATGAAACTCAAGAGAAACTGGTCTTCACACCCTGTTGGAGCCAGAAGTATTATCACATATACCACATCTGCATATGCTGCATAATTCCCCTGAAAATTTTCAGCTGGCAGCAGTACTGAGGGAAAGCACTAACAGTTTGTGTCTTCTCAGTTATTTTATACTGCAAACTTGGGAGCACTATTCTACTAACACTGATCCATTAATGCCACATTTCTCTAAGGCAATATGGAGACCTCAGCAGAAAGGCTCCCACGGTTCCCCCATAAGTTTCCTGTGCAGCCCCACACCGTACAGCACAGTACAGAATTATTGAGCTTCCTGAGAAATATTTAGGAGAAGAATGTGACAAGTGTGTCAGACTGTTGACAGGCATCCATTTACACAGATGCTTCATGAACAGATTGCAGTTCTCATCAAGAAGGTTGAGAACTGGAGCAGAAACTTTCAGGTCCTTCAGGGAACAGGCAGAAAACGGATGATGAATCATTAACAAAATCAAATTTTTTTTACTAGTTCCTTTAATGAAAAACAGACAGTGACTGAAGAGTCCCTTGCTCACAAGCATTCACTACTTCTGAAGCTGCAGTCTCACTAACTCTATGCTATATTAGTACCACCTGGGAAAAGAAGCTCTTAATTTAAGAAATACAAAAAGAAACCAATTCAAGAGCCAATTCTACACATTATTAAAAAACCAAACAAACAAACACTACCTCCCACCCCAAACCAAAATAAAATATAAAACATTTCTGTAATATTCTACCACCAGCATGTGTTTTAGTTATCCCTGAACAAGCATCAGTTGCATCAATTCAGGAGACACAGGTACGTAACTCAACAGAGTACATGGACATAGAACATGCGCCTTTGATCTTTTTATAGATTGCACAACATATAAACTACTTATATGCAGTCAAAGTTTCTGTGTATGAGATAAGAGAGCTACAGAGATCTAATAAAGGTAAGAGACCTAAGATCATTCTCACTTGTTTATACCTACTTTCTGCTTCAAAGCTACACTTCATTTCCTCCAGGATAGATGTCAGTTTAGGTAATTGCTTAAAGATAAATTTAAAACTATCTTTAATTATTATTATCAAAGAAACAGAAACCCAAACATCTCTGATGAAAACTACTGTTGCAATTAAAAGCATTCAGAAATTTCTTCCTGAAACAAAAAACCAAAAATCAACCAACCAAAAACAAAAAACAAACAAAAAAACCAACCAACCAACCAACCAACCCAGAAATCCCTTACATTTTGAATAAAGTGTTAAGTGGGATTTTGAAAGTTATTTACTCTTTCCTCTGATCACAACATTAGTTCTGTGTTCCAGGATATACAGTAAAGCAATTTGAAAAATACTTATAAAAGGCTTTATTCTACTGGATTAATAGCAATGGGAATGTTTTTTAAGTATAAGCAGCATGTTAGTGCAGCTTTTAGTGCCAATAACTAGCTGCATATTTTACTTCCATTTCTTAATAACTACAATCCTTATTAATAAAAGATGAAGAGAGAACACCAAATAACAGGATTACTGGGCTCCCTAATGCTATAAGGAATATAATCAGGTGGGCATTATAGTAGGAGAAAAGGCTGAGGGTGCTTATGTTATTGGACACCATTTCAACATTAGCACACATACCTAGCACCAGGTCTGTACAGGAATTCAGATGACTGACTCATAAATAAGAAATCATAATATCATGTTATACACATTAATTCCCCATTCAAAGTGTGGATTAGAAAAACCAAAATACTAACAGATAACAGTCTAGAAGAGACAGTAAAGAACATTAGGATAGAAACGTCCATTAATGATCTCTAAAGATCTGAATAACCCATGTCATGGGAGGCCTGAGATTCACTGTCCATGACAACAAAAAGGATTTTCCTTGCCAAACACCTATTTAGGGACAGGAAAACAGCAAGACTAATTTGTTTCTAACATGACAAAATTTAGCACTTTTTATATAATAATACTAGAGAGATATATAACTTCTAGATAGTAAGTGACTCAGGAAGAAGCACTTGGGTTTCTAGGCCTTCCTACCTGAAAGTTTCAAAACTGTACTGAAAGTTTCAAAACTGTACTGTACAATACAGTCCTAATCATTAGGCCAGGATAAGACCGCTAAAGAAAAAGAAACCACTGAAACATGCAGGGGATCACAAAGAGGTCACAAAAATTTCTGCCTCTGTAACAGGCACTCAACAGAAACTGCACAGTTAAGATATTAAAAATTAAAAAATCCTCCTGAGAACAAAGGCCTAAACTAAGATTCCCTTTCCAAAACATTTTGCCAGCAATATTGTTTCTTAACAAGTGCTTGTAACTGCTGTGCTTCCATTTACACCCAGTACGTCCTTCAATAACATGCATGCGCTGAAGGAATATCTCTCAGCACACTCAGGCATAAAGATTAAACACCTGCTTAAGTCTTCTGTGAATCTAGCAATAGTCTCACAGAACTAAGTATCATTTGAAGAGAAGCATGTAAATAAACCTTAACACTAATTAATTTTTTTAACAAATTTTGAAAAAATAAAATGCACTAAACAGAATTGCCAGGTTGCAAAAGAAGCTTTAAAGTATACGTCTCAAACAAATATAATGTTTAAAACAGAAAGTTGCAGAAAGTTGATTGTAAGAGATATAAATAGAAACTTAATAGTTGTAGAAAACCACTAAGGAAGGACAGAAGATATGCAGAAACATCACTGTCGGCATACTTAAGGCCCATTAAACGTTTTTGCTAATACTTTAGAGGAATTAAAAGAACTATAACAATTCTACCATCCATAAATATTTAACAATCATTTTACGCTTTCCCCCCCCCCCCATTTTGGGAAAATGTAGTATTAGGTATTAACAATGAAACACTATATTCTAACATCAGTTGACCTGGATGTTGAAAGGGACTCACTAATGCACACCAATACTAGTAAGTCCAAAAAGCACCAAAGCAAAACCGAAAGAGCTATGAAGCCAGCAGCTGGGTTCCAGAGCAACTGAGAGGAGGAAAAACTGTACTACTTTTTAAAAAGAGAAACAGAGCTACCTGCGTAACTGTAGGCTTCTCAAAATAATGGAATAAAAGCCACATAGTTCAACAAATGAGAACACGAAGGGCAGTACTACCATTTAACTACCATGTTGGCTTATGCAAAAACTAGGTAACTTGGTAGTGTAATAATGAGACTGCACAAGCATAACTTAAAAGCAACACAAAGTCAGACTGCAAAAATACTATGTCAAACCCGTGGAAACATGGAATGTAAGCTGCTGTGATGTAACAGGGACTCAATTCTGAAAAGCAAAGATGAAATTTAACCAATGTAGTGGGTATTTAGATGAACATACACTCTTAGTGAATTGTTTTTGCTAGTCTGGGGAATATCAGAGAAGCATATGGATTTATTACCTCTGCTTTTGGCACTGATGCAAATGCAACTGGAAGTCTAGTCATACCTAGCATTTAAAATTTGAAATGCTAGGACACTGGAAAAAGGATTCAGGGAAGAATGACAGACTAATTAAAGAACTGAAAGACCTGCTCCCTTGTACATGGCAGCAGGGGATTAAACTGTTTAATTTCTAAAGGTCAGGATGCAATTTGATAATTTCTGATATGCATCAGCATAAGAAAATGAAATCTGATTAAAATCTGATTATCTATTGATTCATCTGCCTTGCCAACAAAGAAACAGCAAATTCCAATTTCTGACAGCTGAGGCTATGTAGAATTAGACTACACAACTATCATTTGCTGGTCCAACTGTTTTTATTATTATTATTTTATGCAGCTAAAACAAATGCTTACTGAAAAACAAATATGATACTGCTATTTCCATATAATTGGACTTTTGTTTCTTAAAGAAACATTGCTTGAAAAGGAATTAATTCAGACAACTCCTACGGCCTTTCTGATATAAAAGAATATTAGAATAAATTACTATGTCATACTCAACAACGCTTACAATCAGGATAATTGAAGAAAGCTAACAGCTCTCTTGGGGCTCTTCTCAGAGTACCTTCTTCTTTTTTTCCCCCCCCTCCCCCCTCAAGTCTCAGGAAAGCAAAACAGGTATTAAATACATCAGTGTACACAACACAGTGGCAGGGTAATGTCATTTTGGCATTGACAAGACCTCTAATTAACACATTGTGTAGTTCTGGGTACCCAGAGACAGTCCCAAGGACAGCAAAAAAACCAGTTCTGTAAAATGTAATATAAAAGGCTTGATTTAAGGAGCTAAGCAACGATTAGAGGAAAGAAGCTGGGTTGAAGGAAGCTTTGACATTCTTTAGTTCTGGTAGCTAGGCAGTAAAGAGTTTATATATAGGGGGCTTAAGTTAAATACTAAGAATTAAGGATCGTTTAAAAACTGGCAATGACTTTTTGAGGAGGCTGTGGCATCTCTGACACTGGAGGTTCTCAGAACAGGTCAGAGAAAAACAGTGCAGATAAAGCTGTTCCTGACGAAACAGGAGGAAAGCCTTTTGGTTTTTTCTATCCTTCTACACAACTCTTCTGGAAGACAAAAAAAGAAAACAAAAAACTACTTTCAGTTCAGAGTAAGAAAAATTAGCTACATAAGGTACATTCCTACAGTTTAATGTGCATTTATGTAAGTCACATTCCTGAGACTTTCTGATTAGCTGAAATTCCCATTGGATGCTTAACTGGAGAAATACTTCTCCATTTTTTATCCTGAAATGTGTAGCGCTCCTCTGGTTCATTACATAGCTGCAGTGTGGGTGAATACATGTCCACCCCCATCCAAATAGAACTAATAGATTATTTAACAGTTTCATTTCAGTCAGACCTATCTGTCTCAAGAATATTTTCAAACATCAAGACAAAAGTTGCCTTAGAGTTTCATATGTCTGTGATGTGCCTATTAGAAATCATAACTGTAACAGATGAAATGAACACGCTGTCAATCCTAAATTCCTGCATGGGTTTGCCTCTCTCAAACTATCCACTCTCATCTTACAATACTTACCTGTTTAATGTTTCCAGTACAGAATTTTACACTCAATCTCAGCTCTTCTCATACAATGGGATCAATATTTGATAATATCGTTCTCGGGGTCAGCAACTGACTGGAACTTTTCTCATGGTTCAGGCCCTCTGATATTAGACTTTAAGTAAGTCTGCTATTGTTTTTGATGGGATTGAAGCTTTCTTTGTGCCAAAAAAAAAATCAAACAAAAAACCTAAAACAAAACAAAAACCCCCAAAGCTTTTGTGAATACAAATTGACTTAACCATGTTTCCGAATATTTCATTGCAAGTGCTTGCTCCTGCCTTCACGCAAAACCAGCATCAGCCCGTGTAATTTTTTTTTAAATCTTTTTTAATATACTTTTTATTCAGTGTGCAGCGCTACAATTTTCAGATACAGAACTGTGCTCCACAATTAATGCTCGAATTTTAAGAAAACACTTTTTAGGAGTTGTCTTCTTAACAATGGCTTAAATAAAGCCATAAAATGAAGATATGATATTATGAATTTCTTTTTTCTTAAAGTCAAAACTGTTAACTTACAAGTACTGCAGAAATAAAATTTACACCAAGAACAAAAAGGTAAATCAGCTCTTTGAAGCTACTGGCTCACAGCATAATTTCTATACAGATTAATATATTAAAAACATATTGCTTAAAGCAAGGAAATTATGGCTTCCTGCCTTTTATAGAGAAATTGAAGTCTTTGGCACAAACCACAGTATTCTGAAGAGCACTGCAAGCATAGTCAAAATTCTGTTCTTGCCAAGGGAAAAGCAGCTGTCACAAACTAAGAAAACTTTTCAGACTTTCATCTAACATGTAAAGAAACCCTTCTAAGTTCTAATAATAAACGAGTCATTGTAAAATAATCTCCTTTGCTTGAAGTCACAGGCATTCGTCACCCAGTCAGCCGGGGGTGAAGAGCCAGACACTTAATACATGAAGTTCTTAGCAACTCTAAGTCTGCAGGGAGCAGGAGATTGTATTACCAGCAGCTGAGCGAACAAGATCTCAGATATTACAGAGGAATATACATAATTAAGTTTTGATGGGCCTTCTTAGTCTTTTACAATGGATGAGAAGCAGACAGATGGACAGTAAGGTTCATTTCCAAAGGGGGGGCAGAAACCTGTATGTCAGGTAAGCTGGATAACCCTACAAATGTGGGGCAAAAATGTTAGAAGACTAACTTCTGATGTAAAGAAAGCAGAGGGAACACCACAGGCAGCCTCACTCATCACCACTTTAAAATCCAGTAACTCAGTTAAGATGTTTGAATTCGCTGCTCATAGCCAAGACAGCATATTTTTTCCAGCAAGGATTAAAAAAAAAAAAAAAAAAAAAAAGTTGACTTTTGTTGGTGGAACTTTCAAATCCTCTTCCCCATCCCCATCTTTTCTTACACAGCAAATGAAAGGCACAAGTAATTTGATAACTAGAGTAACTACATTTTTTCATTCAAAAATAGTGGTGGTTCATCCATTTAGCTCTGACCACATGCATTTTTCTTGAGTGTGGCAGCAAGCCATGAATTCTCAGGGCCCAACATGAGCAATGGCCTCATGTGAGTGCACCAAACCAGTGCAGAATTCAGACAATTTGCCAGAATCCAAACCAAGCCAGGCCAGCCACAGATGGATGCTTCTGATGTGTGATCTCTATCCAGTAATTTCCATGCCAAATACTGAACCTTCAAGGTGCTCCATACAGATCTATTGCTGCATGCTTGGTGCGGCACCCATGCCACCCAGCTCCCAATATTATACTCACTCCTTAAACATTGATGGGATCACTGCAAGCATAAAAGCATTTAATGAGAATTTAGAAACATATATCTAAGTATTTTCCCATTATATGTTCAACTGTTTTGATTCTCTACAAGTGGCATTGTTCTTACTATGCACCCCCAAACCATGAAATATTGGATGGATGCATTATTATGACAAACACAGTTCTTTCATTGTATCAGATCCCCTATAACTGCAAAGAGAAAATTCAGGGCTTTTTTTCCTTGTAATGTTTATGAAAGCACTTTAGAGATGAGCACATTTATGCCTCCTGAACAGCTTCTCTTTTTTCCTCACAGCAATGAATACTTTTACTCAACTAATTATGTATTATCAGCAGGTAATTTCACCTCAATTATTTCTTGCCTCTAAAACCAGTGACTGCACAACTATGTGAGAACAAAGCTATAAACATTTCAAATAAGCACCAGTCTGAGTACAGTGATCCAGCATGCTATCTCAAACTGCCAACATGTATGGCTTCAATAATAACAAATGATGTTTCATAACCCTACAGCAATCACTAAAGAAAGCTTCACGGGTTATGTCACCTTTGAGTCACTATGCAATGTACCACTAGAAGCATATGTTGATTAATTGCTATGTCCCACAAAGTAAATAAGCACTTGAAACTGGATATGATGCACTGACAGACCAATCTAACTTTTTGGAATTTTCAACAGGGTAAAATGACTGAGGCCATGATTTTAAAAAGCATTTGGTAATTGCTCTTATGCATACTACATTAAAATTGACTTTTAGAAGCTGGATTCTCTTGATTCACTTTGATTTCTTACTGCTATGCTGACCATTTGTAACCTGTACCACAGTAAAAACTACAATATAATGAGAAAGCTAAAAAAAAAGAAACAATAAATCAAGTCAAAATAATCAAATATATAACTTTCCATGGAGAGGATGCATGCAAGCATAATTTCTGTTCCATAAAATCAATTATATTTTCCTCATCAAGTGATTCAGCAGCATAATTTCTACCATTGCCACCTATGCACAGAGTAGAAAGGGGTTTTTTATTCACAAATAAATTCAAAAATCCAGTAAAATGACCATTCCCTCCTTCATGCCCACTGGTCCTCCTTTGGACTTGTCTGATTAGAGACTGCAGATCATCTCAGCCCACAACCACAGTCCCTATTGTAGGAAGAAGCTCTGTCCTTCTACAGAAGTCTGTGCAGAAAATCTCCTTCAGAAAGCCAAAAAATTCACCACTTGAAAAAAGTTACATTAAGAAGAAAACCATAACAAATGATTATTTCCAATGACAGAGCACAATATACAGATATGCAAGGTGGGCCCCATAATTTATTAAAAGATAATTAAATAAGGAGTAGTCTAGGAATCTTCGCAACTGTTTACTTTCTGGTAAAGGGAAGAAGACACAATGTTTAATGGTGTTTAGTACAATGATAAAACATCTGCCATTTCTAAAGATCACTCAAAATCATTCCAACTTGCAAACTTGCCTATATTTTCTTAAATCTCTTTTCTTCATTACAGGCCAGTTTCAGTTTTAGTTTGAAGTTTTTACAACTGCAAAAGTGGAGAAAAATGACCACTCTGCAGCCACTGTCTCAGGGAAAAAAAGTATGTCTGGCAAGGACAAATCACCAGTAGCTTGGTCTGCCTATTGGGTATAAGAACTAAAGAGTCCATGCCAACTTCCCTACATCACATTAGCCTCCTCCCCTTTCCCCCTGAAGTACAGCTGACATTGAGAGAAAAGCACTTGATTTCACCCAGAAGCCCAAACAATCAAAACAATAGAATCATCTGATCCTGAATGAAACTGGTTGTATTTATTAAAAAGCTGCAAGAAAAAAAAAAAAAAAAAAAAAAAAAAAAAAAAAAAATACAAAACAAAAAAACCCCAAACCCCTATGCTGTTTAAAGGCACTTTTAAACAGAAAGAAGACTTCACACTGGTATTTAAAACAAAAAAAAAAAAAAAAAAGCCACCCCAACATTCTGCCAAACTGGTAAAAAAAAATCCTTCCTGTTAAATGAAATATGCATAAATATACAGGAGTGACAAAAGACTTTTTTTTTTGCTTTCAGAGCACTGTAATTTTACTTAAATGGTAGGTGTTCTTTCTAAACAGAATGGCATTTCAGAGAGACATCCAATCCTGTATTTCAAATGCAACAGTCATCTCTGAAACAGGGTCTTTAAGAATATTTCAAAATAGCAAGAAGCCAATTAGTGAAAAAAACTTTATCAACTGTATTTTGAATAAAACCATAATCATCATGAAACAAATGAAACAAATGCACCTCTCCCTACCCCGCTTCTCCTTCCTCCAAAGCCTGTGCCTGCACAAAGATATAAGAAGCCACTAAACCACAGAGTCCCACGCCTGCCACCCACAATGGCGAAGCAACCATGCACCAGCATAATTTGAACATGAATGCCTTTCCCTGAGATTTGGAAATAAATAAAAATACATACAGCAAAGTGATTACTGAAATTAAATTAGAACATTTTAAAGTCTCTATCTTCTAACAATGAATCATTCTTTACTGAAAAAGGTGAGTTTGTCTTTACGCTAGCATACAGCGCATCTCTTTACAGTGGCTTGAGTAGACCATCAAGTCAGAGGGCTTTTTTTCCCCTAACAAAAAATATAGCAAACTTGCTAGACAGATTATTTTTACTGATTCTAACTGTTTATCCTTCATAACTATGATTAGAAGGAGAAGAATAAGGAGGTAATATTGAGGGTAAATTTAAATAATAAGAACAGTAAATTGGGCCAATGCCAGTGAATGAGTGTGAGAACAGAACAGGGCACAAAACTCATTGAACATTGATTCCAGAATTACAATGAAGGAGGATCTAGGTCTCATACCCAACAACTACTTCAATCTCTCCTACCCCTAAAGGAAAGCAGATAAGAACATTTCAGACTTTGCCTTCCAACCAGGGTTCTTTGTGAGGCCCGAGAGTGAAAAAAGGCATGTACTTCACATTCATATCCACAGTTACAGTATATCAAGGTCACTGACAATTCAAAGGTAGTTCAAATCCAAATACTTCTTGTTACTTTTACTTACCTGTTTCATATATGTCATGCTTACTTTTTTAAGTGTCAGTGACTTCTTTTATGCATCACTACCTAGTGTAACAGCTAATATTTCCCTTCAGCTCTCAAAGGCAAAAAAATATTTCTCAACAGTACAGACACACCATAAGGACTAAATCCAAAGACTTCCAGCACCTGCACCTTGGTTTCTGATGAAAAAAACTTCACTCCTAAAACTTCACTTTCTACCAGTAAGATTTTTTACCTTTTATAAGTGGAAAACTAGGTTTCACTAGGTTCTTGCTGTCATCTCATATACCTCACACGCATTACCAGTACAAGCCGGAAACACTCCTGCCTCCTCTACCAGATCAAACAGCAGTTACAAAATACTCATTTAGACTAGCAACTCAGAAAGAGTAGCATATCATGTCGAGCACCCTCTTTCACCCTCTTTTGAAGGCACCATGAACTCCTGCAGAAACAAATCTTGTGTATAAAATTACTTACTAAATTAGACATCAACACTCTGCTTCATCATATCCGCTGCAAACATTCTGATACATTGTTAAACACTGGCTGCCTAACCTAACATTCAAGAGAAACTGGATCATAAAAGAACATTTTTAACTAGATTTTAGAAGTCAATAAATATGATTTCTACTGACATCAAAAGATTTTGTGCTAATTTATAGCAAAGCAGAGTCCAGACAGAAACACCTTTTAGATTACATGTTATATAGGATATATTGTCCTAAATTAACTTTGATATTATATTTTACAGAGTTATACAATGTTGCATTTAATCTTAACCAAGTATAAAATCAAGTAAATAAATGGAGGTGTCACACAAAAATTCTATACCTTAGGTTTTAGGTTTATTGAACAGAGAAAACTCTGTTAGTACCATACTGAAAAGCAGTGGTAAGACTTCAGTGTGGATATAATGCATAATTACTACACTCCATTGTCTTTAAGTAAAATTTGGAAAGAAGTTAAAACTAATATGATGGAGGAAATGTGTAGTGTATCTTAGAATCACAGAGTCATAGAACAGTTACGGTTGGAAAAGACCTTAAGATCATCTAATTCCAACCTGCCTGCCATGGGCCAGGACGCCTCACGCTAAACGATGTCACCCAAGGCTCTGTCCAACCTGGCCTTGAACACCGCCAGGGATGGAGCATTCACAACTTCCTTGGGCAACCCATTCCAGTGCCTCACCACTCTTACATCCAATCTAAACTTCCCCTGTTTAAGTTTGAACCCATTATCTTGTGGGATAAGAGTAAGTTTTGTTTGGTTAATCTGTCTCAATCTGAAAGAGAAAATAATAGTGGCTTACACTATCAAGATCTGGAACAGAAGGGAAAGATCAAGGAAAACCAAGGTACAGCCCAACAAAAGCGAGTATCGGGTGACTACGAAGATAGTCAGGCTGCATATTTTAAAGAGGATTCCTTAGCTTCAAAGAAATTTACCTTTTGGATAGCTTTTCCAACTAAAGCCCCAGTGGCAGAAAGCCAAATCTTCTTAAAAGTCAAGTTTGACAATTTCATGACACCAGTTAAATGATACAACTCCATCAGCAGACAATAACACAAGGGATCCTTTTCAGTCCTAGAATCCCATTTGAATGTAAAGAAAAAAAAAAACTACTCATGTTGCTACTAATCTTACCAAAATACTAAGTTATTTCTAATCTGTTAATCAGTTTTATCCTCTTAGAAGTTGACATAATGAATAAGCTGCTAAAGCAACTCAAAATCTTTTGACCCAAGTCAATATGAAAGCTGAAATCTCACAGAGATAAATTTTCAGTTTTATACTATCTTGTGGTAAAGCGATAGTGTAAAAAGCATTAATTTTAACTAATGTGCAAATACTTTAGTACATACGATAAATAATTCAAATAATCCAAGTTTTCATCCAGGAAACACATGAAGATTACCAGAAATATGAAACTAGACTCATTAATTATGTTTTCATTAGCCTGTAAACTTTTTTCTTATTGACCCAAGAATTTTCTGCAGCCTTTTCCTATATAATAGACCTATCTGTATTACTATAATGACTCTCTGTTGTCCTAATATCTATATCATTATAAAAATTTAGTTTAGATATTTTTATAAACAAGCTACTTCTGTTAATGGTAAATGCCCAAACAAGTTTTTCCTACACAGCTTTATTTCTGACGTGCTGTCTCACACATGCACTGGAATTACAATGATCAGTGCGGGCAAATGAGCCAAAAAGAAGCGAAAAAAACCCCACAGTACTGCTGCAGCCATGATGATGTAGGAATACAAAAAATCCTCAGTGCTGCACAAGCAATAACTCAATAACTACTTGGTTTTTTCCCTTCCTTACAGAGACTAATAAAATTATCACCACTACCTTTGCAAATATTTCTCTCTGTTCACAAGTTCCAACCTCCTTTTCGTTGAAACTGTAACACGAATTAACACAACTAAGAGAAGTTCAGAACTGTTCTCAGCTGTACTCAATTGTACAAACACCACTTTTGTTTTAGCCCTGATGAAGGGCTGGCATGATTTTTCCAAACATATCAGTTAACACAAAAAAATGGTACCTCTTCCTACCACAGACATAAAGACTACAGTTTTAAATGTTTTCTGTCTTGTTTTTGGATTTTGTAATGAAAAAATATAAATCTTTCCTAATGTTTTGGAAAGCCTTCAGCCATCCCTACAACAGCGGCTACCTTCACAAGACTTAAGTACTTCTTTCCAATAAAGCTTCATTGCTACCACCAGGATAATATACCTTCTGTGGCATTTCAAATATCATTCAAGTGATCATTATCTCCAGCTTTAAGTATTATACTCTTTTATTTTGACAGTGTTACAGCTTTTTCAATGGGCTGGATATTGCAATTTCCCATACCCATAGGCAATGCTATACGAGTGATTAATGCTTTCCTTGTTCTTCTGCATTCTTCATATGAGAGTGATTAAATCTGCTTATACAATTTTATTTTCATTTTATGTATAATTTTAACAATTTTAATATATTTTTATTTCTTGTTTTTTAAATAATTCATTCCTATGTCATTATTTTCATAACCACATATCTTGCATTTCCAGCAGATCTTCTGACAATTCCCCCCTTGCTTATCAACTTTAATCTAAGATTAACTAATAGAAAGCAATTTTACTGGGACTAAGGGTTGACAGAGCTGCATCACCACACTGGGCCATAGGTACTTTCAGAATCAGGTCTTAACCTTATGCTTCAAAAAGGCACACATTTTAAAAAACTAACACTAGACCACTCTTTAACAAGACAGCTTTCTGTATTAACATTTGCTTAGCCACTATCTTCAAAAACAGTCAAACCAAGCTTTTAGAAAGAGCTTCAACTAGCACTAGCACATCCTGCACTTACACTACAATGAACTTTAGCAATACCAATCCATAGAAACAAACAGCATTTTGCCACAATTTGAGAAGCGACAATAAGAGGTATCAATCTCTGGGCTTCTTAGGCTTCTTTTTGGAAATTCAGTTAACACTTTGTTTTTTAAACACCTCAAGTTAAAGAGGTTGTAGCAACATCACACATCTTTTGACTGCCTTCTGAATGAATGGTGTATTTGCCTGCTAAATGTACGACACAATACCTAACCACTTGTCAGAAATTCCTCCCTGTGGGAACTTCAGTTTTTGAGCAAGCAAAAAGCAAAGTAGTGTTGCATTTAAGTTTAAGGAAAACCAAAACCCAGAGTCTGAATTTCTAGAAAGAGAAAGTTTCCATTTATCAGTTAAATTAATATGATCTGCAAGACACAAGTGGTGCAGTTTAAGGAGTATTCATTTTGCATTGGCATTTGTAAAGAGAAAGCATCAGCAGGAAACTGGAAACTGCTGTTATGCAAAGTCCTCCCTGTTCTTGTCCCCTGCTCCTCAGAACCGGGTTACCACAGCAACAAGGGAACAACAGATAACGCGATCAATGTATGCCATTGTAGAACAGCCTGCTGACACTATAGCAAATCATTTAACTATCAGCAGAGACAAGGAATTTTAGGAAAAGCAAAAATGATTTAATCAGAACTTCAGCTGAGTGACTATATGCTTTTGCCTCACAGACCTAAATACCCACCAGGGGTACCACACAGTCACTCCTGACGTTATTCAACAACAAACATTCCCAGCAGAATATTTGCAGTTAAGTTTTACCATCACTCACTTCAGCCTTCTCTTGTGCCTGAAAAAAGGTAAAGGTGCAGTTAAATACACACATACACGCACACACACACACACATTTGTGTATATGTTTGCATACACACAATAAAAAATAAAACAATTTTTAATATTTGTGAGCATGAAGTGAGGGATGAATTAAAGAGACTATAGTATCACAGGACTGCTATTTTCCTCTGGTAAACCATCACTCAAAAAATGTTAACTCATTACTCCACCTGAAATGTGCAGTAATGGGAAGAAGGAATTACATCTGCTATCCCAATGAGGGCAACTACAAGTCATATAGAAACATTTTTCCATGTTAAAAAAAAAAAAAAGTACCTACAACCTCTTTTTATTAATGATGCATTCAACTATGGTTGGAACCACTATGCTGACAGGAAAACAGTATATTTAGGAGCTTTGAAGACCCTAATAAACACAAAATGGTTTCAACACTGACCTGATTGACTTTAGTACTAAAATACTGCCTGAAAATAAATTTTTGTTTTTGGTTTCAGAGATAGCTGCAGCAATACAGAAGGCTACATAATGACTATGTGCACCAGTTTACTGGATAGTTATGTTGCTATCTGTGACTAAATAGATTTCACCCTTTTTCTGTTTAAATGAAAACAAACAAAAAAAACCAAAACCTTAACAACACAAAGTGTAAATATTCACCGTATATTCCAAACTTTATCCACTTACTTTCTGAGACCCATATTAACTATAGTTTCTATCAAACATGCTTTTTCATTACATATTTCCATCACCGGAAAACACAGCTTATGAAGACTTTATGTAAAAGTACAAGAAGACAAGAATGAGCAGAAAGAGATCAGCCAGGCAGTACTTTGGCAAACAAAATCTTCACTGAGATTTATTAAAAAAATTAATACTGAAATAGAATTCACATTCTTAGCTTGTAATTCATGGAAGCTTTTCTTTTGCTAAAGCTGAAAAATTCAAATAGGAAAAACAGGTATTGTGACTTTATCACACAACTCAAAAAAATGTCCAACAGATTAACCTGATCTGAAATGCATGAGTAACGTGCTTCAATTAACACTAACATTCTGAGTTTAGAGACAGCATTACCTGCGCTAGACTATATCAAAAACCTTCCCAAAGTCCCTACAATGGCAACCAGCTTCCACTTTGGCATCCTGGGATGCAGAGGCCTGTCTTCGAGCAGGCAGCACTGAGTCTCCTAACCAGAATGATGCTAAGAGAACACATACATCACTTTGAATTACTATCATAAAACTTAGAACATGATGTACCACGTCAAGTGGGTTGGCCCAGTCCAACCTCCCCAAGACACCTGCATCTCTGGGGTATGCCAGTGCTTAAGTCTACTAATTCACACAATTTACGCTGAATAGTAAATGCTCCTCACCTTCAGTGTCCTTTAGCCACAGGAAGGACACAACAGTCTTGAAAAAAAAAACCAACTTACATTATCTTGATCAATATGTTCCACTAACAAATCTAGAACTTGCCTAAATTGTCAGCTTTGTTAAATTTAAGGTGGCTATATACTGAACATATATATGTTTTATCATCACTCACTCTAATCCTTAGATAACTGCTGTGGAAAAATCAGAAGCAATTTCTGAGTGTTTTCATGCAAAGACAGAGTACATCTGAAGAATATACACTCATAATCCCCATGAGCAACGCAGATATCTTTAAATGTCTCCTGTAAAGAAAATGACTGAAATTTGAGAGGTTAAATACCGCTAACTCAAAAGTGTGAATAAATGACACATTATGTAGAAAGATGTTTTCAATCCCCATGGTCTGACATCAAAGGTTTCTGAGGAAAAAGAAAAAAACCAACCCAAACCAAAAGCAAACAAACAAATAAAACCCAACATAAAATCTACTCCAAACAAAAAACCAAAACCAACAACATACCAAATCCCCACATTGTTTTCTTAGGGACTCATGATTTTAAGTTTTTGCTCATTCTTAGTACCATAACAAAAATATTAACTTGCAATCCTGCTCTAAAACTGCTAAGAGAAAAATTGCTAAAAGACATTAATAAGGAAGCACTGTGCAACATGTTAAGTAACTTGAAAAGTTTTAATAAATATTCATGTTGGACTATCCCCTGCCACAACAAAAAGAAAAAAACAAATATGCTTTCAGCATAAAACAATCATTAATTTCAAGTAGTACTTAATTAGCAAGTCTGGAACAAATTTACATAAATTCTCATTACAATATAAAGCACATTTATTTCAATGTTCTAAGTAAAGCTAATTGTGGGTAAATTAAGGGTTTGACCATCTATGTCAGCATGGTGGTTAATCCTTTGTCTCCTGTTTTCCAAAGTTTCAGTTTTCTGTCACTATACCTTCTGCAGAGAATCACAATTCCATCTAGCAAAATCAGCCATACATTGTCAAAATATTGCCAGTAAATTCAACACCTTTTAACAGAAACAGTACTTTTAGCAACTAATGGGGATTAGTTACAATTTTCAGAAGTTTACATTCAAAAAGTTGGTGTGATGCTATACAATTCCCACATGTTACTCCTTCATCCAGGAAAATTTACCACAATGGACTTAGATTTATGGCCCCACAGTGCAACATTCAGTTTATGTTTGTTAATGTTATCAGATAGAGGATTCAAGGCATGCACTGTATTTTAGCATCTGAAGAGTTTTATTGCACAATGTTCACAATTTTACAAGTGTGAGAGGAAACCTGTGTCTCCACTGCTGTTTTCTAGCCTGCAATATTTACTACTTTCACCTTCTCCAGTGTTTTATGAGTATCACTGGAATATTTCATGAGGCTCTAAATAATACTAAATGGTAGCATCTTTCCAAACGCAGGCATAGAGAAGGAACACCAAAAATCCAGATAACGGCTCTTCCATCTTTGCCAATCCACATTGAGCAAAACAAATGGTTGGAAATATAATAAACTATCTGTGATTTACCATGTCATTGAAGTTGTCCTTTAACTCCTATATTGCAAACAAGGGCACAACACTGCACTTGCTTCAGATGCCCTTAACATTTTTGTCCCTAGACATTATTCTACATCTACATAAAATATGAAGATTTCATACTAATCTTTATTTTGAAGTACACACATTATGAATTAACTTCTTCAATAGTTTATGTGACTAAAATACCAGTTTCATCTTTAGTGAAGGTATCAGGAAAAAAAAAACCAACCCACCCCCACAAAACTAAAACAAACAAAAAAACCACCCAAAACAACACACAAACAAAACAACTAATCCCACCATACCACAAATCTGATCTTCATATTTCATTAAATTGTTTGGGATTTTTCCACTTGCTTGATTATCTTCAAGTGTTACAACAAGACAGCAAAACTTTATTTAAAAGTCACAGCTTTGAAGAAGCATGGTCACCATGAAAAACAAGAAGCCTCTGAAAGAGAATGACAACTTCGCACCATGTTCTAGACAGTGATTAATGTCAATTTACTGTAAGCTTTCAACGCATGAGTAGCTAGTTTACTGTCTGTCCTGTAATAAACTGACTCCAAATTTTGTCATTTGTTTCGTCATAAAATTTTCCATTTCTCATCTGGCACCGAGGACAGACCAAAAAAACCCTGTTTTGCCAGTTTTGTACACAATATCCCATCTTCAGTGACATAGATTTTTATTGATTTATGTTCACCTCCTATATGCCATGCAGATTCTGCTGTAAATGTAAATGTATCTTGTTTTACACTTTGGCAGATTGCAAATGCTGCCACATTAGAGTTGGTGTCTAATGAAGTAAATAAGATACAGGGAATTGCTACAGGAAAGGGCAGTAGGTATGAATGTCCACATTAGTACCTGGTGCTGAAGGTCTCAGAAGCTGAACATTTATGCCTAAAGGCTAGGTATTGCTGCTCATCATACTAAAACTGGTTTACATAAAGCAGTCACATATTTGACTTTTGCTTTTATCACTCTTTTAATCCCTATACAAAGGCTCCAGCAGTTCCCTGTCAGGTATATAAAACAGAGAAGAAAAAAACCACCAAAACAACCCACAGTATATAGATATATATATAAAAAAAATAAATAAAAAATCATGCATGCAAGGGCAGGAAGTGGTACTAGGATCATAAACAAGTTATTCTAAGGCTCGTTATTTCTTTTAATACCAAACTCACTGTTAGCCCACAGCAGAGGCTCCAAGAACTGTTGCAAACTAGCAAATTTTGTATCATTTTGTATTGTTAAGATTATGACAGAAATAGTTATAGCAACAGACAGGAGACATGCAAACTCCTGTGACAGTCCCAAGTATTAATTCTTTAATGGGTTCAAGTCAATAAAAATGCAAAGAGGAAAAAAAAAGAGTGCGTATACATTAAAAAAAAAAAAAAAAAAAGTAAACATTTCTGGTGATAGTTTTCTATTTAATTTCAGGCAAAGTTGCACGTAACAACGTCAAGTTGGTAGTATGTATTGGTCCATGCAGTTATCACCAACACACACTAACATTTACCTTCAGCAAATGCTGAGGAAATTCCCCAAAACCCACTGGGAGTAAGCAAATCTGCAGATTTAGAATACAGACAGATGAATTAGTTTCCTACACTAATTCCAGAAATGTCTGTACTGACACACAACAGTGCCCGAGGAGAGATCTGCATATGGACTGCTTTAGACCTGTGATTATCCAAGAAGGCCACATTAAGAAAAAAGAGTTGTGAGCATGCAGAGTACAGAAGGAAGGGGGCACAAGTCAGTATTCCCAAACGGTTTGCTTTCATGCTTCTTATCCCTCCCTACTTCTGTTTTTCTGTGTGTGTGTGGCTTTGCCCCCCACCCCCTCAAACCTAACATGACTTGCTTCCCAGACAAAAAGAAAACATTTAGAGCTCTTCGTTTATTTGTACTTCATGCATTTGCATACTAGCTTAACATTTCTCAACGCCTTATTCTCATCTCACACAACTTCCTTTCTGCTTCTGCTTCTCAGATTGCTTACAAATAGCTGCCCTCCCTGATCTGGTTTCCATCATTTTACCTCATTTAGTGTCTCTTGAGATCAATTTTCTTCCATTCTCCACAAAAGACTATGGCAGATGGAACCCCCAGCTCCAGATGCAGGTAGGTCCTCATAGTATCACTAGTCTCTTTTATCCCATCACCATTTCACCAGAGAACTGCAGCACTACCACAGCTTCCTCACCCAACATATCTTCCTGTATTTCTAACCATTAGAAGGAAGCCTTGCTCATAGAGATACTGAAGATGCTTTAAGTGAGTCACCTAAATACTTCTCATAGGAGAATTCTGCTGCAATTAACACCAGAAAAACATCTACAGAGATATTAAGTTACTACAGAAACTTGTTCTACTTCTGTTAGCCTCTTAATCAGCAAGATTTAAAGGGAGCTTATCTATTAATCTATACAAGGAGAACAATGACAGTCACAAAATTTTTTGGAACATAACACAGTTGCAAACAGTGCAGTTTTTACAGGTCCCCCAAACAACAACACTGAAACATAACAGTTTTCATAACAGGGCCAGACTACCTTAACAAACACCTTCCTATTAACTGCACATCTTTTCTATATCACAAAAATCTGGCTACTGCTGTTCTCAAGCAAGGAAGTGTAACCTGTTGATTTTCAATCAAGAAAATCTAATTTAGTTTAAATAATGTTCTGAGACAGATCATTAGAAATTATTTCAAATTAGAGAAATCTATGTTCTGTCCAGACAACTGGAAGTTGTACACTTAAGGAAAACCAGATGTAACCTGTATGAAACCAAGAACTTTCTAAGAATACATTAATTTTAACGCAAGTGTTCAGGCAGAGCTATAATTACCATCAACATTAATTTACTTAAAGAGAATGACTGGTGAGGAGGGAAAAACTGGGTAAAGTCACTTTGAACAGTAGACTGTCACTGCTGAACCCAGGATATTTAGCCAAATGTGTGTGTCAATGAAATTAGAAAAAAATCAGTTTTCACTTTACCCAGCTTTATGAATTCTCAAGTATCCTCTCCGCAGCAGAATAAACCTCAGATCTTATTTTACAGGAAGAAAAATACATTTCACACCAAAATTCCTTGCTGTTTTCACTTAAAAAAATAAAACCAACCCAAAACAGAACAAAAAGAAAAAAAAACACACCACCAAAACCCCTCACAACCCACAACACAACTCTGTCTAAATCAGTGCAAAAATATCCTTAAAAACAGATATTAGAGTGAAAAACCATCTGTCAATTATGGCACAATAACAGTTTGTATTGATAACTGCAAATAACAGTTCCACTTTTGGGTCATTTTTCACACATTTTGATGGCTTCTATCACACACACTGGCAGGCTCGAAAGTTGAAAGGTATGATATCGAAGCCTCAGTGAAATCAGAGTCATCTTTCATTCTGCAGTTTTAGGCTTACTAGAGACAGCAGTAAATGCTGATTTCTTCCAGTAAGTTCATCTACTAATCTGGAAATTTTACTGAAGTCCTGCTAGTCTCAAACTCATTTTTAGGTACAAGAATTTTAATCCATTATGAATACAATAGGAAAGGATTGGAGTTTTGCTCTCACTAGCTAATGTCTCTCATTAGCAACTTCATTTGCAATCTAATTTCTTTATGACTAATGAAGAAACCTTAACTATACTGTCAGCCATTTGCTAGCAAGAGGGCTGGCAAAACAGCTTGTGAATTGAACATAACACTAATTCAAATTGTTTTAACTTCATTATTAAATACATGTATAAGTAAAACTGGCCATGGAATAGCTACCAGATCTTAGACTTTAATTTTTTTCATTCAGTAATACTATTGAGACTGTTATTTAAAAAAAAAAAAACAAAAAACAAAACACAAACCACCAAAAAACAAAAACCAAAAAACAACTCAATGTTGGTGAGAAATCGTTCACGTTTCAAAAGAGTGACTCTAATCAATAGCTGAATTTTCTTGAAGAAAAAAAAGCCTGTTTGCATCAAATTTCTCTCTTTGCAGGGTAAAATCTGCAATATGTACGTACTTTAAAAAACAAGAAGCCAGAAAATTCTTAACTGAAAGCAAACCACACCTATAAAGAAACATACCGTAGAATAATGAAATATTTTTCATTTTCTCCACCCACGACTTGCTCCAATCCATAATCCATATTTATACAATATGTCCATACCTGTAATCTAACTCTGAACCAGTGCTGAAAATCAACTCAGTGAATCCAATTCTTTTTATATTTATGGACTAATAATTTCTTCACTTTACATCTACTAGTATCTAGCTCATGGATTACAGTCACTTTTCTCCCATTAGCAAAGAAAGCAATCTAGCTTTCTGGTTGGAAGATCTGAATAAATAATGCAGAGCTGTTTAATGCAAAGTATTCATTACATCTGAGATGTAGTGCCCAGTCAGCACCAGATTTAGTAACTTCAACAACTAACACACTGGCTTCATTAACACATCTTTTTCCCCAGCAAGAATGTGATCTGGTATGATTTATTAACAGTCATCCATCCAACTAAATACCAGCCACATAATTCGCACTTACTGGGAAAACCTGATAATCTTTAACAGGATTCCTTCTGCAATTTCCCATTTCACTGTAATAATTAATTTTAAAAATAACTAACGCTTATCCTTTAGAAACTGCTGTCATGTTGGTAATCCTTTATTAAACAAATAAGAGTGCAAAGAAGATCATTCCATTAAAAAAATATACAAAATGTATAAAAATACAAAAACCTTCCAAGGTCTTCTAAAATATTACCTTTAGTAGGCAAAACTGAGGGAAAAATTAGCCATGACAACAGGATTCAATAAACTGTGTAGTTTATGTTATTAGTTATATAGCTAGTGTTTACTCAGAAAGTGCACACTATTAACCACGCAGTAATGCCATGTTTTTCCTTTTTCTTCAAAAGCCCATTCACACCTGAGAACATTAAGCACATTTTTCTCCATTACCATTTTCGTGACACAATTAATATTGAGCAGTGCAATACCAAACGCCTGAGTGAACTTCCCAGTGTACACTGCAAGCAGCAATCAGAACATGCACAGTTGGAAGTCAGCGCTCAAGGCACTTCAGTAGTTTAATCAATCTATGTGCATTTTAAGTGAATTATCTGCAACAAGAATGGTGCTATAATCCCAGCAGTGGTAACACTGTTATTCTAAGCAAACAATAGAGAGCAAAAAATGTTTTCATATTAGGGAAATGTGAATTCTGAAAAAAAAACACAATTATTTTATTTTTCCTTAAATACTCTTCAGGTGGATATCAATAGTCCATTGACACTTCATTGCCTCTAATTCCTCTGTCCATTTAACTCATGGTCTGTGCTGGATGTGACGTTTTAGCCATCAGAAGCCTGTAATTGCTACAAGTTATAATGACATTTGGTTTCGAGGGTGACAATACAAATATATCTGCATCATCTATTCCAATAACTGTAGCTATGAAAATGCTAGACTGCTCAACAAACAGTGAAGCTGAGTTTGCAGGATGGGGATATCACATAATCTTAAATTAGAAGCAGCATAAATGTCTTAACTCACTTTTTTGTTTGGAGATTTTAATATTTTTTTATGTATATAATCTGCAGTATTCCAGATTCTTATGTGGAAATTCTTCAAACCAACACAGGCAAAAATATTAAAAGTACTACTTCATAGTCACATATGTGTATTCTCCAATACTTAACAAGTATTCCAGTACTTAAAGGGTGGCTGCAAAGAGGACAGCAGCTTCCTCTCCACACACAGTCACTGGGAAGACAAGGGACAACACGCGCACGGTTGCAGAGGCAGAGGTTCCACCTCAATATATGTGCTTTCTACAGCGAGAGTAATCAGTCACTGTAACAACCTCCTCAGGGATGTGCCAGAGTTCCCATTACTGGAAGAATGTGAAATGTAACTGGACAGGGTACTAGATTATTTCATCTAGGCTTCCCCTCCCAAAAAAGGTTGGATGAGATGATCTTTTCAGGTTGCTTCCAACCTGGGCTGTTCTGTAATTCTATGAAATAAAAATCTATCAGGAAAAATAAACACTAAATATTGTTAACAGTACTGGTAACAAAAAACCAGTAACGATTTTGAAATCATATGATCAGTTAAATCAAATTAACAAATTTTTCATGTCTTCTTTGTCACCAGAGAAGGACAAAATTTTAATACAACAGTGCTAATTGACTCTTCTGGGTTTATATGCACTGGTTCTTCTCTGCTTGCAAATTTGCTCTGCCATCAATTTGAGATGTACTGGAACCACCATGTTTTGGAGGAACCCATTCAAAGGCTACTTGCATTCAGCAAGGCTGTAACAATGTAGCAACATACAGAGAATTTTCTGACCATGTATGATGGAGGAGTGATTCACAGAGATGCAATTTTTATTAAACCAATCTAAGCTGGGGAAAAAAAAACAAACCCAAAAACCCCAAGACATTACTGAATGGTTTTGATTTTATTTTTATTTTAAAACATATTTTGAAACATACTCAATTGCAGTACAAATAGGGCCTACAATGAAAGTAAGGTCTGTATCACTTTGGACTGTTCGCAACTCAGACAGAAGCCATTAAAAAGCTAGTCTGGGCTACCTTTAATCTGTGTATAGAATTTATCAGAACTTTATTGATTTCTCATTAAATTATATGTGCAACTTACTGTTTGGAGGCAAATGTCTTTCACCAGAAAAGCTATTTAATAAACTTAAGTATTTCTTCAACCTAAATATTTGAAGAAGAAAAGCACACAGCTTTGAACTGTTTGATTTATAGCTAAATCAGATCACACAGCAAGACACAGAGCCAGTAAATACTTTTAACAAGAGAAACATTTTATGGCAATTATTTGCAATTAAAATAAATGTATTTTATCTCTTTTTTTTTTAAGGACTAACAATTACATGTTACAAATTAGTTAATAAAAAGATACTTCTGGAAGAGTTACAATTACTAAATAAAAGCTAATTGAAAATACTGTTCCAACTGGCAGTGAAGCAACCTATCTGCCAAAACTGTAAAATTTTGAGTATCTCAGCAAGCAGAAAGAACTTCTACTTAAAATGTAACTATGTTCATTGTCCAAAATTTGCTAATCAGCCCTTGGTGATAACAACTTGTATGGCCCTTCTAGTGAAATAAACAAACAAAAATGGCCTCTGATTTAGATACTCTTTGTTGTTGACAGAATTCACATAAAGCTTTTATTTATAGGCACACACATATGTATATAAAATAATAATGAAGTAACAGTGTTACATGCAGACATTGCCTACTTTGTCTCTTTCACTTATAAATACATTTTAAATGAGCTAATTGAGACAAGATATTTGCAACTGCTGTTGCTTTTTCTCCAGCTTTTATTCCCAGTTCAAATCTTAAAATATCTAATTTACAGCATTCTGGGGATAGCCTATGGATACTGTACTTAAAGCGCATTGTTTGAGCATCTGGAAAGCTAAAAATCTACTAAATAGCCAATCCCCTAAACATATGATTAGAGAATAAAAACCTTAGATCTCCTCACAGAAATGGGTTGAAACAGTATATATTGCAAACTGTACTTATTTCTGCTGAATATGCTTTTAAAAAGTATTAAGTCTTAATTGAAATCTGGTCTGGAAAAGGACATTCACCTCATCAAATTAACTTACTGAAAAATTAAATTATTCCTGTTAAGAAACTATATGGGAAATGTAATTTTTAAATACTAATTTAGCTCCAATAGATCATATGATATCAGTCTGTCTTGGTAATACCTTTGAGCAACATGTGAATTAGATGCCATTTGAGGGGCACTAAAATATTAATTTCCAGACATTAGCCTACAGTTCAACTAGTTTTAAGAACTGTCATTATTTTAATGACAACACCACACTATAGGTATATTGTTTTAAGGTTGCTGGGTTGTTGTTTTTTTCTTTTAGAAGAAGAAAAGGTATAATTTAATGTTTTATTCATTTTAAGAAAAAAAAAAATTCCTGAAATTACTATGAAGATCCAGGTTAACACTGAAATACAGATGAAGAGAAAAATATCTTCACAGAGTTCATAATGACAAGATGACATGTATTTTATTTAAATTTTGCTCAGTGGAGCAGCCTCATGACACGCATATCATTTAAACGTAGACATTTGGATGACAATTATAAAATTTTACTATGAAACTTAATGACTAAGCTTTAAACTGCATGAGCTTACAGACGGAATTATTCAGCAGGTACCATACAGTATAAGAAAATCATGCAAGAAGATATATTAATCAAGTTTAAATACAATGATAGTGTGGTACAAATGAATCCAGCAAGTGCTGTAAATAATATTCTGCAAGCAGCTCAAACTCAACTGCTCTATGATCTAATACTTATTGAAAAATGTCTCAATATTTTTAAGAGAGTTTCTAGTCACTTGATATGACTCAGCCCACAAAGGTGACTACTTTGGAGGTCATACAGGCCACTAGAGAAAACCCTAACTTAGATCTAAATCGCACTGGTCTTAAATTTAAATTCCTATCATCACTACGTGGAAGAGCCTAGATTATTTTAGGTATCTTTCTTGAGTATTCCCCTAAACCTACAGTTGACCTGCCTACAGTGCTACATTGCTACTCCACCAGGATAAGAAACTGATTAATTGAACTACCACTTATATGTATTTTAGCTTATTGCAACTTGACATTACACTAAGATCTCTGCAGACAAGGAAGGAATTAACTTCACTCCAAGAAAAAATTTCAAATAGCCTCACAAGAGCAGATACAGCTCTGGAAGTCTTAGGAAAAATTTTTACTTTATGCTATGTATTTTGATCTAAAGCAGCAATTCTTGGCTTTCCTCACACCAAGTCCATGTTAATATAGACAAAAGCATTGAGGTCCTTATCAATCTAATCATAATTGAAGGTAAAGAGGCTACCTCCATTTAATATGTTTAAAAACACATTTTTAAAGAACACATACAAAAAGACTGCAAGACCTTCTGACTAACTTGCTGAACATTTGCTTGACTGTTTACTTGGGTTAAAAGTCAGAGGGATCAATTTTTATGGGTTATGAGTTAACTTCAAATTTAGTGGCAGCTGGTTAACATTCCTATGGAGATGTGGTGACTGAAACAAGTACGAGTTTCAGGCTGACCTGCAGTATAATTTTATGAAGCATTCTCATTTCTTTTTAAACATACAAATATCCTCATGATTAAGGTATCTGCTAAGAAGCTGTGAAATTAGCATATTTAGTTTCCATTGAAAACATTAATATGCAAATTGATGAATATCAAACATGAAAAATAATTGAGTTCACCTTTGTGTAATCAAACATTCTGGGAAAGACATTCTTTTTCCTCCTCAAAAATGGGGAAAAAAGACACAGGAATAAGGCTACCATCAGTCTGCCAGTTTAATCAAGTAAAGGAAAATTAAATAAATTTGCTACTGATCACCTTCAGCTATTTGTTATTTCCATATTTCAGTTCTGTAAAATACCTTTAATTTTCCTGGTGAAATCTGGAAAACAGTTCAGATTTTGAGTAACAGATCTAAAATGCAGTAGACGTACAAGGCAACCTACCAGTAAACAGCATACTCAATTGCTCCTAATCCTAATCTAGCAGGACAGGTAATGATGGCTCATATCCTGAATTTCTTAAACAATTCCCTCTAGAAAAGTAGAAAAGACTAGACAAGGTATCCACAACACACCACCACATAAAAACCTAGCAAAACAAGCAGGATGTGGGAAATCCCCACAACATAAACGCATCAGTGAAACATCTTGGAAAGTCTTTTCATAGAAAGAGAAGTTTTCACTGTACAAGTAAAATTAATATTGAAAAAACAAAGTTTATTGCCTAAAAAATGAAACTGAAATTGATAGGATGTCTTTGAATATACATATATACCTCCTTCCTGGGTTTTGGCATTAGCGGTAGTTCAAGCAAGAAAACATACCTGTTACTTCCATTTTTCCAAACAAACTTGGTTGATTATTGAGGTTCTCTTCAAGGTTTGCTGTGCCCATTAATGCACCTCTCAAAAACAGACCTGCTATTCCTATACCTTCACTGAACTATGAAGATTCATGTAGACCCAAAATAAAAATGACCTTGCATATTTATTTTCGGTATCTAAGCTTAAGGAAGTCTATAGACAAGTTCTTGTATTGACAAAGTAATTCCTTTGCTTAAATGCATTAAGAGACTAAGACTCTTGACTAAGACTTGGTCTCTTATTCTTTTCCTATATCTCCCCAGAATTTGCACCAGGATTTGGCTTGCTGTATATGAATGTAAAGAAGGACTTACACTCTATGAACTCCAGTTACAAGAAAACCTGTCTATGCCTTTCTCTCTCTCTCTGTATATACATTTGTGTGATGTTCTAAGACTGCACTTTCACACTTCAGGAATCTAGGTATCAGAGTGACAGGTCTTTAGCAATATCTGAAGTGGATACTCAGATCTCTAATTTACCCATACCTTGTATAGATATAATACAATTGGTGTGTGCAGGATAAAAACAGTATTCCAAAACTATTTTCCAAGGTGAATGTGTCCCAGGAGGTGTAAAAAAAAAATTAATGAATCACTGCTTCCAAGAGAAAAAAATATTGTGTTCGCAAGGGAAAAAAAAAATAAAAAATAGAATGCCACTGATATTTAAGTAATGAAACTGAAGAACATCCAAAATCCTCACTACCTACTGCATCTTTCATCATTCATAGGGTATAATCTAAAAATACTGTTTTGCCTGACAAGCTAATGTTCACCTTTCAAACTTGTGTCACTTCTTAAGGAAGAAGGGAGCTGGAGGGGGACAGGAAAGAGATAAAATGAAAGCAAACACTGTTGTTCATACACATGTTGCTTAGCAATACACCATATGAAACTAGCAGAAACAGTGACATTGGCCCCTGGCTGAATTTACATAAACACAGAACGTGCGCCACTGAAATTGGTGTGAATGCAAAGTGTTAGGCATATAACCTGTAACAACAATAGACACACAGTAGCACACAGATATGCATTAGCATTCTAAAAATCTAAACAGAAATGTCAATTCTTTATCGTATAGAAAAGTTTAAAGCAACATAAAACGCTTTTATAACTTGGGAGCTGATACTAACTAAAACTGGATTTTTTTTTTCCTGATAGGCACCATAACAGAAGAAATTAATTGTATTCCTGTAACAATGATTAAACATATGTCTTTAAAGCACACATTTCCCACAAAGAAGCTTTCCTCTCATAGCATTAAGCTTTTCTACACATTTTATTAATCACCTATTTATATTCTGCATAAAGTTTTAAAATAATTAAATACTACTACTGTTACCAGTAACACTTCTGTAAGCTTTGCTCAGTAACCTCAAAGAACACAGTTGTAGAAAGACTGAAACATACTGATCCTTTCCAAAGGTGGAAAAACAAAGGCACAAAGTGATGTAATGACCCAATCACTTCCATGTAAGTGTCCAAGAGCAAAATTTTCACAACAGAGACAAAATATTGAAAGCAATAACTTAATGTCAGCACTTCCATACCAAATTTCACACCACAGTCCATATATAAGGTCAGTTCTATCCACAGCAACATGTCAAAACACAGACATCAAAGACTTAGGGGAGGATGGCTGATGTTTTAAAATTTTTACAGGTTTTAGACACACTTTTAAACACTTCAACACACACATAAAGTGTGTGATTTTAAAGATTAAAAAGCATATATATTTTGATCCAAATAACATGCAATGGCCAAAAAAAGATAACAAAAGATATAAGAGCTTCTTATTATAAGGCCCTGTTGCTACACAGCCAAAGTTCTGAAGAACAATTACAGTGATTCAAAAGTTGAAAAGTCATCGTATGACACTAATTCTATATCAAATATACAAAGGAAAAATGTAACCTACACAATGAAAAAAACAAATACCCCTCTATCTGTAACTAAACCCACTGACTTTTTTTTTTAAAGCAGTGTTTTAGTAGAGGTTTATATTTCATTACAATGAAAATTCATATGGTCTATTTTCACTTCCTGGTTTTCACATCTATGGCAATTAAACAGCTGAAAACAAAAACAAAGAAACAAACAAACAAACCAAAACCAAAAACCAAACCCACCCAAAAAAAACCAAAAACCTCCTAGATTGCCAGATTGTCTTTTTCATTTATGGATCCATATTTGTAAAGCACATGCTGTTTACTGTTCAGTCAGATGCAATGATTATCAGTGGTCTTTTTGTGGGGTGGAGACAAAGAGAAATGCATAAAAATCCTCCTCCTCACAGCCACTTTGAGTAAAGTAGTCCACAGTGACAGTCATTCTACCACCTTGTGAGCAGAGAATATCCTCACTGGCCTTCAGCAGGCAAGTCCCTACGTTACTGCAGAGCAGGCATTGCCTTTTTTCCCTCATCTGAAACGGCTGTAATTGTACAAGTCACTCTCCATTTTTGACAGCTGACCAACTGAATTAGAAAAATGATGCAAACCTGAAGTACATCAGGATATAAAAAATACTACAAATGGTTGCTTCATCCTGAAAGTTCTCTTCATGAACTATATAACCTCCATTCTTTACACATACTAGTAAACATAATTTTAAAAATAGTATGTTTCCTAGTGTTTATGTTCAGGTGTACCTATTTCTTCTTCTTCCTTTGAATTAAGATGGCTCAAGAGACACACAAGAAACCTCCAGAATTTAGAGAAACATTTCATATTCTATTAATCAGCCAGAGAAAAAAGAACATGAAAGTAATAATGTATTACCGAGTTCAACATATCAAAATAATTTCATAAAAAAGTCATTACACATCGTGAATTAAAAACTGCTCTTCTCCTGTACAACATACTCCCAGCTAGCCGAAATATGTAAGGAGGCTTTTCATAATTTGCTCAGAAGCAACTACTACAGTCAATATACAGGAGGCTTTTATATACATTATCACAGTGAGGCATCCCAAATAAGAGATTTTATTGAGCTTCCTTGATTAAAAAAAAAAAAAGAAAAAAAAAAAAAGAAAAAACACAACAACAACAATGAAAGCACCCCAACCTTGAAAATCTAGTTAGTATTCTCGCAATATTTAATTCAGGCCCAAGGAACCCAAGTTATGATGAATTTGATGGATAACCAAATGATCGATGGTTACATTATGGCTTAAACAACGTTTTACTTTGCAGTTGGGATGGACTAAAAACACACCAAGGGATCAGCTATAGTATCAAATGCAATTAAGATAGTTTAGCCATGCTTCATTATTTATCCACGCTCCAGCTAGCTCACACTAAATCAGGCAAAGCAGACTTAAAGTAAGCTGTATCTAACACTCATATTATATGACATATGACTACCTTACCCTGCATTACTGTTCATCATTAGGAAGGGGACAACTGCACTTGAAAACTGTTAATGCAACTGTGGAATAGCTACAAAGATCTCATGAAAGAGAGTGCAAGACACAGTTACAATGTGCCAGAACAACTCAGTTAGTTACATTCATCCCTCACTTTATTCAGCGCCATATTTCCAAAACATCTTGGTGTATTCTCAGAATATAATATGAAACACTTAAGATGACTACAAGGTATGAGAAAACTATCCCTGATGAGAGAAGAAGCACTTGGCATATTCCAACTGATACATTTTCCCTGTAACTAGAAGTACCACTCCAGCAAGAAATGCCTCAGGTTCCTTACGCATAGAGTACAGAGACTTACAGAAAATTTCTGTGCTCTTTTTATATAGCATATGGGGATGTTTTAGAATTTATGACAGAAAAGCATAGAAGTAGAAATACAAACATGGCCAAAAAGGCATTAGACAAACAAATGGACCACAGCTCCAAAACATCCTAAATAAAAATGGACCAGCCTTCTAGGTTTGAGATGCCTCTTTAAAGAGCTTCTCCCAGCTACTACTGCTGGACACAAGAGTACTTGCCTAGAAAAACAACTGGTCTGGCTTGTGAGATTTTTGATATGCTGAAGCCCTTATGTTCAAGAGACAGACTGGTGCAGTATAGAATCACAGAATCATAGAACAGCTAGGGTTGGAAAGGACATTAAGATCATCTAGTTCCAACTCCCCTGCCATGGGCAGGGACACCTCACACTAAACCATGCCACCCAAGGCTCTGTCCAACCAGGCCCTGAACACCACCAGGGACGGAGCATTCAAATCTTCCTCGGGCAACCCATTCCAGTGCCTCACCACCCTTACATTAAAGAATTTCTTCCTTATACCCAATCTAAACTTCCCCTGTTTCAATTTTAACCCATTACCCCTCGACCTCTCACTACAGTCCCTAATGAAGAGTCCCTTCCCAGCATCTTTATAAGCCCTTTTCAGATACTGGAAGGCTGCTATGAGGTCTAAAGACCTTATTAGGTATGAAGACCAGGAGAAAAATCAAGTTATTTTATAAAATTCAAAAAACAAACCAAACATTTCAGTTGTTTACCACTAGGGCTACAAATGTGACGGCCATTTCAATCCATTTCCTAATTTTTTTTCCTTAAGCAAAAACAAGCGATGGCAACTGAGGAGAAAGGAAATAGAATTTCCACTGCAGGTGTTTTGCTTTAAGTAGAAGAATGTCGGTAATGGCATGCACATTTAATGCCCGTCATGAAGCAGGTTGATTTTTCAAACTTTCTGCCTTGTACAGAAAGTACTTGCCTCAGGGGATCCAAATAAAAGAAACAGCCAAGTCCTGCACATATCTGCAGAAGGGAAAATACATTTAGTTGCCTAGAAGTAAAGTCAATTACAGCATGAAGTTCCAGATCACCGAATTGGAAGAGTGATGAATGGACTTGATGTGAGATTATGAGGTTGAATTCAATTTACTATGGTAACTAATGCTCGTTAGCATTAGTTACCATATATAATTTGCTCCCATATATAAAATGCATTCATTTTTAGGCACTAGTGCTCTTAAGCCTAATGCACACAATGTATTTTTTTTTAATTAGAGGATCCGAGTATAAATTAGAACCATTTCTGAATATGAATCTGGTTAATGTAGAAGAGCATAATTCATATGAACCATATGACTTAATCGCAAAGTCTTTGTCCTGGCAAGGATTTTCTTCTGCTACACTGTTCAACAAATGACCCATGAAAACACAAACAAAAACTCTAATCACCTGAACTACTGACCCAGAACCAGTCTGGCAAAAATATTCTAGCACTATCAGAATTTTTCTAAATGTGAAGTGTTTACAGGTATTTTCTAAACATACAATATTTCATCACTGAATGTGATGAGATAACAAGCTGGATGAAAACAGAAGCATTTGTTCAGAATATTAGGTCAATTGGCGAAACTGTAAGAAGAGTTTAAGGCTTCTAAGCTTGATGATAAAGCACACAGACATCTGTACAAATAATTTCCACTCCCTATGTTTTTGAACATACACAAAAAGATTTTTAATTTTGCAAAGCCATACATTTTGAACCTCAAAAGTGCCAAAATTAAGGCCACCTATGAAAACTTCATCTGCTTTTCAGGACCATAATACCGACAGTCATTACACTTGTAATCATACTACTTCTCAGCCCCTCTATCACTGTGCCTGTGACTAAATGGTTTGTTTTCCCCTTGCTGTTCAGACATAGTATGGAGCGACTTATTTTAAGAAGCTGATCCTTTTCTATTTCTTTTTAAATAATGTTTGACCAAAATTTCTCAATTATTTCTGTATGATAGTCAGTGCTATACTGAAACAGCGGTCAAGTGAAATAAGAATTATGATTAGGTCTGTTTGAATTATCAGCAACTTAGAGTAAGCAGAAAGTAGCTGTCTGTACCCAGTATGATCTTACAGGTATCCGTTCATTTGTTTTCCAAAGTACTTCCCATTACACGTGGTCGATATGTATAATGCTAATCCAGACATGAAGGTGGCACATCATCTGTGTCAAAAAATATAAAGGGATGTGATTGGAGCCACAGCGTGAACAGTGGAAGAAAATGCTTTCCACATTTCCACAACTACAAGTTAGACTGAGAGAGGGTTATCAAGAAGTTAAAGCCACAGTAGCTTCTTCCCTTTTGCTCCTTCACTACATGCAAATTAAGCCTGTACTTGTTACATGATGTTCAGTTCATTCAAAATTAAGCACTCTGTGTAGTTGATGCTGCAACCTCCTACAGTTCTGCAAGCCAAGTCTCATAGTCTGAGACTGGATACACAGAAAGTGATAGTGCAACATTAGTGAAAACGTAGAGATATTCCAGCCACTGCAGCCAATGAGCTGGCTTCATTTGGAGCTCAGCTCGGATGCCTCTATACAACCGCCCACAGTATGGGAAACAAATAAGAGGAATTAGAGATGTGTGCATGTCTACAGGGATATGATAAAATAGGCATCACAGAAATACGGTGGGATGGCTCCTATGACTGAAGTGTTGGAATGGAAGGTTACAGGCTCTTTAGAAAAGACGAGCCTGGCAGGCGGGGAGAGGGAGTTGCTATTTATGTTAGGGATAGGCTGGAGACTATGGAACTCTGTCTGGGAACAGGTGAGCAGTCAATAGAGTTTGTGAATCAGGGTTAAAGGGAGAACAGTGATGGGAGACGTTACTGTGGGGATCTCTTACAGACCCCCTGATCAAGAGGACTCTGTGGATGAAGCACTCTATAGACAGATAGGAACAGCCTCACACTCACAGGCCCTTGTTCTCGTGGAGGACTTCAACTATCCTGATATCTGTTGAAGGAATCGTACGGCCCGGCACAAACAATCCAGGAGGATCCTCGATTGTGTGGAAGACAACTTCCTCCTGCAAGTAATAGAGGAGCCGAAAAGGAGAGGTGCCATGCTTGACCTCATGCTCACCAACAGGGAAGGACTGATAGGAAATGTGACACTCCAGGGCAGCCTTGGTTGCAGCAAGCATGAGATGGTCGAATACGAGATCCTCAGGACACTGAGAAGAGCGTGCAGCAAGCTCACTGCCCTGGACTTCAAGAGAGGAGACTTTGGCCTCTTCAGGAACCTACTTAGTAAGGTAGGAAGAAGAGAAGGCTGCATGAAGACCTCATAGCAGCCTTCCAGTATCTGAAGAGGGCTTATAAAGATGCTGGGCAGGGACTCTTCATTAGGGACTGTCGTGATAGGACAAAGGGGTAACGGTTAAAACTTAAACAGGGGAAGTTTAGATTGGATATAAGGAAGTTCTTCACTGTAAGGGTGGTGAGGTACTGGAATGGTTTGCCCAGGGAAGTTGTGAATGCTCCACCCCTGGCGTTGTTCAAGGCCAGATTGGACAGAGCCTTGGGTGGCACGGTTTAGTGTGAGGTGCTCCTGCCCATGGCAGGGGGGTTGGATCTAGACGATCTTAAGGTCTTTTCCAACTCTATTCTATGATTCTATGAAAAGTTATGTGACATGCTTCACAAAGAAAGTTAGCAGCAGGTATGGGGACGAATACAATCCCTCAAATGGTATGCAGCTTTAAAAACTATGCCATTACCCCTTCTCTTTTTCCACTTTTTTTCTTACCTCACTTACTAGATACACCTCAAAGTCCACAGCAAATAAAGATGACTTCATGTTTGCAACAGCCTCCTTTAGTATTCAGCCCCACCTAAACCCCAGAGCTACGGCTCAAAAGTTCCAAGATGTATGTAGTAACTCCTCTTCTGGAGGTGTTTCTGCTCATCTTCTGTTCATTAGAAGAAAAGAAATGGGAAATGCTTTCCTTACCAGTGGAACAGCTGGCATGGACCTATCGCTTTAAATCTACCAGATCTTCACTACTTTAAGGTATTTGTGCAGTGAGCTGTACAAACGTGATTTCCTGCTCTACTATTGCAAGTAAGTTAGGACATAGCATGTAAATGGTTCCAGATACAGAAGTTACATAGAGAACCAGATGTCAGCAGTTTTACAACTCCATCCTAACTGTGTTTTATACTTTCATAAAGATCAATGTTGGTTTGTACATTTTATAGAATCTCTCATCCTCAGGTTAAAAGATTTTTATTTTTTAATAAAAAGTTGGCCATGCCTCTTGATGCTTGATTTCAGTCAGTGAAGTCCACTATGTTCTTGTTCCCTAGGTTTCCCAAAATCAGAAAACCCTAATCACTCATCAGACATTTTTTCTTCCAACAACTGTATTTCGCAGCTACACTACCACAGGCACTGACTAACAAAAATTTAGTATCGTGCTACTCATGTTTCCTAAAACTAAGCATCTGAGTATTTGTACAGGTCTTAAAGAACTGTTTGGTTTCCATGAAAGGAAACCTAAAGGTAGAAGCAGAAAAAACACCAGGTTCTCCAGGAAACAGATTTCCTTTTGTGGATACTTAACCTGAAGTGCCCTCAAGTGCTGGCTGATACTCAGGAAGCTATGCAAGAAACATGTATGTGCAAGCACTGCATACAGTTGACGGAAAAACAAACACAGAATAGGCTAACATGGGAAGTGAGTGGCACATTAAATCTCCAGCCTTGGAGATCAGATCTAAATTATCGGTCCCATCCGGTCTCTATTTGTTTTATTGTTGCTCAACTTATTTTAAGGAATGCAGGAGACTATCCTCTCCCTAACAGAAATGCAGAAAATCTGTGCCAGTTACAAAGAGCACTAAGGAAGTCACTTAGCTTGTTTATAATTAGTAAAAGACTCATTCTAAAACCAACTATATTCTTAAAATGTGCACTCAAACCACAGTGAAGGTTTATAACTTCAAACTCTAACCAAGACAAAAGCACAGCATTTCTAAATCAGCTTAAACCAAATTTGTTCTCTGTGGAAAAATGCAGTCAATATTAAAATACAATATACATTCTGAACTAAAACTGTGTGCTGCATTTTCCAGCCTGTTGTTTAGCATACTGTTTCTGAGTTTAATTATACCTTGTACATTCTATGAAACTTAGTATTTCTGCTTGCCTATGGGAATAAATTACATCCTCTCAACAAAAGGAGTTGTAAATAAAAATGTAATTGATAGTCTTTTGTTATGCTTCTCAGCTTGAGTTTTAGAGGCTTCTTGATCTAAACTGATTTAGTAAATTGAATCTTTTTGTTGCAGTTTTTCCTTCTACAGTCCCTTCTTCACAAAGACTACAGACAAACCGATATGCTCCAAAACTCTACATCTTAACTAGATCTGTATTTCTGCATTGAAAAAAAAGCCCTTGTTCTGTTATAAAAATAAATATTCCCTATATATATATATATACACATCCCAGCTATTTTTTTCTGATCCTGCTTCCTAATTTCTTCCTCAAAAGTTACCTATTCCAGTAGTATCTCTCACTGCTTACTCAACTGACTGCTTTCTCCTTTCATGACAACAGAGCTTCTGCTTCACCATTGTCCCAAGAAGGTCATGCAAATTGTAATTTTTTTTTTTAAAATGGAGATAAAAAGGGTGCAATCAGAAATGATTAGAACCCTAGCTCAGATTTCCTCCACATTTCATGAGACAAAGACCAAATTAGGTTGAGTGTACGATGAGCAAAAGCACACCCCTTCAGCTGCTGCTCTTTTTCACAGGCATTCATGCATACTAATATCATAAAAACCAAAATGCTAGAGTTGAAGAAAAGTTCAGAGTATCCATCTTTTGTTTAAAAGATTTACTTCTGTAAGCACAAATAACATTACAATCTTCAATTTATATTCTACTGCTATATTGTAAGGCGTCCAATATACTGAAACATGAACCGATCTGTCATATTAAAGCATGGCAACTTTCTGCAGATGTTTAGACATGTCAATCAGTTTAGATCAACAGATTCTGGAAAACCATTCCAGCTCATTGCTTTCAACCAGAAGGATTTTCCAACCTTTGAACAAGCAACCTCACGAATACTAAAAATCCAATTCTTAGTTTTCAACTGAAGTACAGTATCTCTTTCCAGTGCGCAATGTCTCTGCACATGCTGCTTTACTACTAAATCTAACTCAACAAGCCTTACTCGTCATGGAGACTTCATAACAGTTAAACAAAAAACCATGGCTCCACTTTTTTGAATCTTGACCAATAGGTAAAAGGAGACCACTTAGAATCACCGAGACATACATCTGACAATTTAAGGATGCAAATGTCAAGCTGCCTGCATAGCCATTGTTCAATAACCATCCTGTTTTCTTAGTAGTTCTGACAGAGAATATTATTGATGGATTAAAAATTGTCACTCAAATGTCTTCAAGTGGCCTGAAAATGACAGGTCTGGAATAATACACTTTGATTTGGGGGAGGAAGGACTAGCTTTTAATATTTTTATATGTATGTATTGATTTCTGTTGATACATCCTAATTACATTCACCTATTTAAAATCCTCTTTATAGATATTGTACAAATTATCGTTGTAAAAATATGCAATACCAGCATATTTTCATGTTTGGTTAAAACGGAAAAAGTTCTGCCAAAGCCTAGTAAAAAGCTCTGTAAGATAACAGAAATCCTTCAAGGAAAATACAACCAATTTCCACATAATCCAGACACTATAATCTACTGTTTCAGATGATCCATAACTTCAAATCCAAAAAGTAAAACCTAGGGGAAACTCATGCAGATAAATATAAAATTCATTATTTTAATAGTTTCTTTAATTTTTCAGTCTTTCAGCAATTTTTCCAGGTTGAAATGGATTTTTTTTGTTTTTCAAGAAAAGGGCTCAGCAAGACCATCGTGACACTTGAAAAACTGTAACATATTCAGTGTTAAAAATAATGGGAGTAACTACTCTTTTCTTTCCTACCAGTAGCAAGCAAGTGCTTGCTAGTAAGAAAGAAAAATACATACGTAATTTTCAAATCTTTGAGACAATGAAGTCATGATGCTACACAATTTTATGAAAACATTTAAATTCATTACTTGAACTTAAAAGACATTGTTGAATACTCTAACACAACTACAACCAAGATACCTTCAGATTTATGAGTCACGTCTGATTCACTTGTACCAATCTATTTTTTTTAAATGGGTTGGAGAACGAATAAAGGAGCTGCAGGAACTTCTAACAAATAAATAGAAATGTACACATTTCTAAGCCTTACGCTTTTTTACATACTATAAATTTATACGTTTGAATATTTTTCCCCTCTCTCAATAAAGCGATTACATGCAGATCACTCTTTCATTCCCCCAGAAACAGTTTGATTAATTTTTAAAGCACCATTTTGTCATTAGCTATGGATTTGACAGAAGCAAAGACAGCTGAGGCACATTAATGTAGTTTCAGAAAGCAGTGGGTAGAAGATAAACAGAGTCTGAAATTCTGGGACATAAATGAGTCTGCACAGAAGGAAAGAGAAATGTGAATAAATACAGGTAAAGCAGAAGAGAGGGATATTTAATTTTGACTTTTTTCCCTGGCAGAGAGAACAAATACCCACAAAGACAAATAACCCCTTCCAGACCATGTTCTTGTTTCTACAGCTGCTAGCTGAAATTAGTCTTTTGGGCAATACTGGCTTACTCACCTGGCTGTACTACAACCTCGCACATAACTGAAGGCATACAGTAAATATACTCATAGAGCAATATATTCCATGGAGGAAAAAATGTGCCAAACTTTTTCTTTTTTGAACAAAAATTCAACCAAGAAATACAAAATCCTTTTTCCCTCCTGAAGATTTACTTCCATAAATGTTGTTGAAGACTTTTTGTTTCATTCTACATGTTAGATAAAAGGAAGAAGTTCTTTACTGTGATGGTGATGAGGCACTGGAATGGGTTGCCCGAGGAAGATTTGAATGCTCCGTCCCTGGCGGTGTTCAGGGCCTGGTTGGACAGAGCCTTGGGTGGCATGGTTTAGTGTGAGGTGTCCCTGCCCATGGCAGGGGAGTTGGAACTAGATGATCTTAAGGTCCTTTCCAACCCTAGCTATTCTGTGATTCTTGTATTTAACAAACATTATTATTATTAGTTGATCATTACCTAAAAATATGGACAATGGTTGCCAATATGCTGTTCACTTTTAGTAACACAGCTAGTCAGGGAAGTCTCTGGCAACCATTTATCCTTCCCCACACAATTGCTGTCCAGAGCCCTCCCGGACTAAATACACCAGACCTCATGTTCACTTGGAAGCCCAGAACCTTGCTAGAATCTGAACACCACTCAAGCATCCTTGACCTCACACATAACCCAAATAATCAAAACTTAGTGAACATCAGACTAGAGCTACCAAATACATTAGTATGGGGCAGGGGAAAAAAAAAAAAAAAAAAAAGGTCTCCTACCTTATTTCACAGAGCAGCTGAGGTTGGAAAGGACCCCCAGAGGTCATCTAGTCCAATCCCTCTGCTGAAGCACGGCCAACTAAAGTCAGGTGCCCAGGATCATGTCCAGTTAGCTTTTGAGTATCTCCAAGCATGGAGACTTCACAAACTCAGCAGACAACCTGTAACAGTGCTCAGTCACACCTGCAGCACAAAAAGTGCTTCCTGATGTTCAGACATAACCTCCTGTGTTTCAGACTCTGCCCACTGCCTCTAGACTTGGCACTGGACACCACTGAAAAGAACCTGGCTCTGCCTTCTTTACCCTCTCCCCTTCAGACACCTGTGCACACTGAGATCCTCTCTGATCCTTGCCTTCTACAGGCTGAACAGTCCCAGTTCTCTCAGCCTTACCTCAAAGGAGAGAAGGCTCACTCATTAGATTAAAACTGGCTTCTATTTGTGGTGTAAAGAAACCTGTAAAAATAAATGTACTTGCTTACTTTAAATTCTATTTTTACAAACATCCACAAGCAACAACAACAACAAAAAAAACACTACAAAGACAGAAATATGGCATGCTTATTTTTCTTTATCACCGAAAGGATTTTTTAATTATGTCTTTGACCATAAAAATTAATTCTGCTGAATCTTCTATAGTATTACGTATGTTACAGTGAAAAATTCAGAGTCAAATGTACAAAGCAAAAGACAGCAACACGAACTTCATTTTCCATGCTCTCCAAATGAGACATCCCAAACTCATTGTATCACTAGTATCAGTCACATTTTCATTCATCTGCATTAGTCTATGTAACAGATCTCATGCTCAATACATAGTGCTGGGCACGTGTGCTCCAAAGTGCACAAGGGACCTCTCTGAGTACAGCCTATATCGCCAGGTCTCTAAGAACACAGGCACAGCACCCACCTGCACCTGAAGCTGAGAGTGAATCCCAGTTTAGCATAGAAGAAACCTATTTTAATGCAGCTTTTACAATTCACAAATAACATCAGTAGTAAGTTACTCACTTCCAAAACATTCCAAAATGTTTCCCAGATAAATTTTAACTACACCCTAGCCCTTGTTCTCTAACAACCCTTTAGCCAGCTTGCATAAAGCAATATTATGCAGTTCAAGTAAGGAGAATAGGGGCAAGTCACTGCCAATTTCTTTTAGCAATCATGTATTAATATAATGCATTTGCTCATTTTATGTACCATTTTTTACCTCATTCAAGATGTTTTACATAGCACTTGCATTAGTATGTTTAATGGGTTTTTTGTACAATACCCATTGTAGACCAAACGTATAATGTGATTAACAAATATCTGTAGAGACTTGTCCCCATATATAAATAACACTGCACAAAATAAAAACCTATCAGTTTACTCCACAAAGCGCAAAGACATACTGTGAAGTGAGCTGTAATCCAATCTAACAATGTTTTTCTGGAGCAGGTGAGGTTGTACATACACATGAAGGAAGAAAACGTCTAAAGATCATCAGGTTTTTTCATTTTCTGAAAACTCTTGTTTAGATGCCCGTCTCTCCTTTATATATCTTCATTTCAATCTGCCATTATGAATCTCAAAGATGATACTTTGTAGCTGACTTGTAAGGGGTCTCTTCTTTTGAAGAAAAAGCAAAGAAACCCAACAAACAAACCATCCCAAAACCCAAAGAACAAAACAAAAAAAAACAAACAACAAAAAAGCCAACAAACAACAAAACAAAAACAACCACCAAATTGTGTTCTAAAACTGCATATTGGAACAATACAAAAAGATGCCAACACACTAATCTATCATGAGAAGGGGCAAGAGAAATTATCTTGCTCAAGTAAGAACAATGCTAGTTAGCCCAGTTACTGAGATGCTAGAAGAGACAGCGTGATGAAAGACATTTAGAATAAATAATGAGTTTTCCTAAATTAGTTAATATTCTATCAATATTCAAGAATTTATATATAACTAGGGAACCTATGAACAGCTCCTGTAATTCTGTCTGCTGAGGCAAATTAAAAGGCAAAAGAGAATCTAAGGATTCACGATTTACATCCAATTAACTTACTAATAATAAAGCTTGATTTCCAATGCAGTTGTCTTCACACTGTTTGTAAATTCTGATGTAAAATTCTCTATGCCACTGAAGTGACCATTTCCCTTATGAATTATCTGCAACCTAACATAAGCCCAAGCCCTGAGGCAGCCTACCTTCAGCCAGTTACTTGGCTCCTTGTTCCACCCAGATGCTCATCTCCTTGAAAAAACATAAGTTCTCTATGATATATCTAGTCTTCCATCAAACATAAGAGAACCCAGACAACAGCAGGAAAAAAGGAAGCGGGGCAGAGATGACAGAACAACCAACAAATTCTTAGATTCAGAAAACCAAGATCCAGTTTCTTTCAATAGTGTCCACTCCATCCACCCGTCATTTGTTCCCATTCCCCTGCTGATCTTTCAGAGCAGCTGTGCAGTGAGCTGGATCAGATAACTGATAAGAGGAAAGATAAATACATGCTTAAGTGCTACATACATGATGCCCAGTTCAAAAGAAAAACTAAGTGTTCTGAAACCGAAACATTTACATACTTTGCAATTATTCTAATCCATATTATATGAAATAATGAGAAACTGAATTATGTTCGAGTCAGATGAAAAGACTGTCCAGACTAAATATCTCCATATATAAACAGAAACTCTGACTGAATGAACTTGAAAAGCCCTCGCTGTTGAACTCTCAAATACCATAAAAATTTGTATGCAGTAGAGAACACTAGAGTACCACAGGAAATCGTATTATTTTTACAAATAACAGAAAAACATAATTTCTTTTTAACTTTTTTCCTTCTAATCTTCATTATAGGAAACCCAAGCATGAAGATACAAGTAACTTAACAACAACCTTATTTCTAGCCTTTCCCTGGAGATTCAAAAGATAATTAAAACACAAAACAAAAACAAAACAACAACAAAAGCCAAACACCAAAAAACCAAAACACCATATATTATTCTAAAAAAAATATAAATCCATAAAATACTATGGAAAAATGGAATTTTACTTCGAAAGGGAAAAAAAAAAAAAAAGGCATAATAAACCACATGGGAAACTGCAACTATCTGCAATTTGATGGAAATTCAATATAGAATAGGTAACACAGATTTCACTATGAATCTTCAAGCTGTGTTCCCCAGTATTGCCACCTAAGAAATTGCAAAGGAGTAGTAAAATATTTTATTGCACAAAAATACAGACTGCTAAGCAGAAAATGTGAATCTTAATAACAGAAAAAAGTTTGGGCTTTTTTTTTACAATTTTTATCCGTTGTAGCTGCAGAATCAAGCAGGTTGGAAGAGACCTTGTAAGATTTATCTAGTTTAAGCTGCTGTTTAAAGCAGGGTCAACACTGAATTCAAATTAGTTAGAGAGCTCCAAGTTAGAAAACTAAAGGTGTATGAGTCTAAAATGCTGAGTCAACCACATCAAGAGTTTACAACAGCACCTTTCTGATGACTATGACAACTGTACGCATATAGAATCATAGAATAGTTAGGGTTGGAAAGGACCTTAAGGTCATCTAGTTCCAACCCCTCCAGCCATGGGCAGGGACACCTCACACTACACCATGCCACCCAAGGCTCTGTCCAACCAGGCCCTGAACACCACCAGGGATGGAGCATTCACAGCTTCCCTGGGCAACCCATTCCAGTGCCTCACCACCCTTACAGCAAAGAATTTCTTCCTTATATTCAATCTAAACTTCCCCTGTTTAAGTTTAAACCTGTTACCCCTTGTCCTATCACGACAGTCCCTAATGATGAGTCCCCTTCCCAGCATCTTTATAAGCCTTCTTCAGATACTGGAAGGCTGCTATGAGGTCTCCACGCAGCCTTCGTATATGGTAAAAACTGGCTATTAAAAATAATTTTCCAGTGAGGTGCTATCTGCTAATGTACTTCCTTGGCAATGTGATAGCATCACAGATCATCATTTCTACTCTTACTGCTGTTTACTTACGGAAGACATATCAAACTCCTTGTTTCATGAACAAAACATTTGGGATATAAAGTCTTCAATGAAATATTCCCTATCATATGCTTTAAAACAGAATGCTTTCCTGAAGATCAAAAGGAAAGGAGGTCACCTATCCTTACACTGATGTTTCTACATTTTTCACTACAAAAACTTTGGTGACATTTTACTCTGCTAATTTGAAAGCTATCTCTAATTCCAGAAAACTATAGAAATTCCCAGGGAACCAACAGCTAAAGACAACAACAAAAAAAAAACAATAAACAAACAAACAAAACCCACCTATTTTTCTACATAAAAAATAAAATCTGACACATTAAAATGTTTCAAAAAAAAAAAAAAGTTATGGAAAGCACTTCAATTTTTCCTGCAAACTGACATTTTTATGCTGAGACACATCTGAAATGCAAATTTTTATTTCCATATTCAGGGACAACCACAAGCAAAGAAAAAGTTTCAAAACCATTCAGTAACAGTCATTTCAAAGGCTCTATGCATAAAATAATTAATAATACAAGAGATGATTCCTCTTTTCTTGAAAGGGGTAAGATATACTTTGCTGACATTTACTTTCCACTGTCATTTTAGATACATTTTTCTATCTTATAAAATAAGTGCATTAAGAAGTAGTCCCTTCCGCAGTATATCTTTGGAACTTACTGAAGAAGAATACTAAGAAATTACAAGTCAGAAACATACTCTCATGAAGATCAACTTCTTTGTACCAGAAGAAGCTATAATAAATACAAACCCAACTGTAGAACTGGCTCATAAAATATGAGTATCTGACCCAAGAATTAATTCACAGAATTCTAACAAGACTTTTATCATCATAAAGATACCTAGTAGCATATTTTACAATCCATACAAACTTCTTAGACAATTTTGAACCAATCCTCAACACACATTGTACTTAATATTACTATAATTCATTACAATCCTTTAATTGTTATTTGCAACTAGCAAGCGTCTATATACTAAAAACCATCATATCCTCACAGTGCAGAAACATTCTGAGGATATACTACTTAAGTATTTTCAGTATTTCTAGTTGTGTACACACTTTTGCATTGTAAATTTTAAGATCAAAAAACCACTATTCTACATTTGAAATTCTTACATATTTTACACAGAATAAACAACTCTGTTAAAATTAGTCAAAATTGTACTTTTTTCATGTTTAAGTCCTTCACAGCATCAATATGCCATTCAGAAATGGAAACTAGTATGTTAGGGAAGGAAGTGACCTGTTCAGTGGCATTCATAACCTGCAGGATTCAGAGAACTGATAAAATAGCATTTCCCAGATTCTCTATTTTCTGTATCCCTTAACACTAAAGCCTGTACAGCCAGCATAGAAATGCCTTTTAGTACACCTGAAGATGCAAATTTCAAAGTCTTAATACTATTTATAATTCTAATAAAAAGGATTTCTTCCTCAACACAAACAAAATAATGTGTACAGAAAGCAAAAGTTCTCTCACAATGCTATATTCACACATATAAGCAATTCTTCATACACCTAGAAAAAAAATAAAAGTAAAGATTATTCTAATTTAATGTCTTTTCAAATTGTTGCACAGCTAGCTGATCACCTAATTCAGGAGGATTAAAATGATTTGAATAGTTAATAATCTTCATAAATATATTTGTTATTATCATGAGGTTCACTCTCAAGATTTTTCGTAAATTCTTGTCCTTTTGTTTATCTGTACTCGTGTAAGCATGATATCAACATGGCAAGCATCATTCAACATTCTTTTTTGATTGAAACACGTTGCGAAAAGAAGGGGATAATGATCATGCCACACTAGTGAACAATTTTTATACACTCCTACTCAAGAGATGGAAATTAAACTCTGACTTGCCCTTTGTGCAGCTTCTCTCTTATTATACAATGACTTCTGTTGTTCTCAGAACCTCCCCTTTGTACTGCTAAAAGCAGAAGCGAGGAGAAATGGTGACATCAGAAATTGATTTCTTAACAGAAACAAAAAATGCTTCCTAAATTAAAGGTAAACTGTGCAACTTCACTCATCAAGAATGGATGAGATAACACTATTTTAGAGAGATTCATGAAGGTTTTTTCTTCCTTCAGATCTTTTCCTGAGGTATCTCCAAATACATTCTACCAAGTTTTTACATATTGATTATTACTTAATTCTCAAATAAGGAAGCAGACATTTCCTGACCTTTTAAAATGCCCGTATAAAGTTTTGGGGTTTTAGGCCATCTTTGAACAAACAGGTCTGATTTTCAGTAGCTTTAAAATTTTGGAAATACTTGTTTCACACTTCAGTCTTCAAAAGGGATTTCATCCTTATTCTCTTAACTATGCTATACCCCAAAAACTGAAACATGCCAAACATTTTCTTCTTTTGTAACAACATAAAGCATTTACTTCTGGGTAAACAAAGGTATTTAACAGTGTTATGTGACTGCAGTATGAAACAGTATTTAGAACGTTACCAAAATGTTGTTAACATTCTTAAATTTAAATTTAAACAAACATTGCACATACAATTATGTGAATGCACATCACATTGAGATACAGAAAAAAAACAGCAGCCAAATTTCAGCTCAGACTGATACCCTTAGTTTACTCAACAGCTGCCTATCAATCCAGAATACTAACTTAGATGCCTAAATTACACAGTGAGACCATTTGATAAAAGCCTCTTAAGAAGCACAGGAAAAATGAGCAAAGGTGGATGAAGAAGAAAAGCAAGAATTAATACAACACTAACTTTAGCTTTGGTGTCACCTTGACCTTCCCTCTAAGCACTAACAGCAAGGTGGGGTCTAAATGATCCATATTTTTTTCCTGCTGAATGTCTTCAAAAAGCACACATCCTCGCCGAGAAAAAAGTCAAGCCAAATGACCTCATCAGGTCGCTTCTCTAGTCTTCCTTCCTTGAATAATTACATTGCTCCACTTAAAGCAACCTTCACAGCAGATGGGTGTGTGACTTCATTTTGCCATTACTTCCTTTCAACTTTGCACTGACCCTCCACCATTACACAAGGGTAATTCATCAGCCCCCTCCCCTACATAACGCTATTTTTTATTTCTAATCCATAAGATTTGAGGCCTTTAGTTCATATTGAAAGAGGTGGTGGGTTTTGCTAACCACAGTTTTCCAGGAAGAACTTCTGTGTTTCCACTCACAACCTAAAATGGATTTCTCACAGAGTTTTCTTCAAAGATACTGCTGGTAAACTGCTGGGTTTAAAGCTGAGTTACCATTCCATGTAGTTTAAGACGTGGTCCAAACCTCCTTGGTTCTGTGCCAAACAAAATAAATCAAATGGAAGAAAGAAAAAGGAGGTTTACAGTGGACACTCATTTAACCTAGATTAAGAATTTAAAGTAAGACACTGGCATTTGTTTGTAGGTTTGAAAAATGTGTCATTGTCTGGGTCCAGTTCACATGGCATGAAAACAAAAAAAGCATGATCACAAGCGGATCGAAGATCTATTAGAGATACATTTCTAGATGTAGAGTACTTGTGTCCTGGGTTCAGCAGTAGCAGTCATTTTTCTCCTTCTTAGTAGCTGGTGCCATGCTGTGTTTTTGACTGTCGGCCTGGGAACAGCGCTGATAACACCGATGTTTTTAGCTGCTGCTCAGTAATGTTTACTCTGACCAAGGACTTTC
>WYDI02000984.1:0-16755 GCA_009867235.2 Psittacus erithacus
GAAAGTTAGAAACACAGTGCTGCACCAGCCACTAAGAAGCAGAAAAAATGACTGCTACTGCTGAACCCATGACAGCAGCTGAGTTTGTTATTTACTGAGTGACAAACATACTGCAGAGATTCTTAGAGCTAACGAGGAACAGCACAATATAGGACTAGCTTCTTCAAATTCATGTTAGGAGCTTGATATGAACTGGCATTTGTAGGTATTAGGGCCAGAAGAAGCTATTATCGTGACCAGCATGTCTGGCTTACCATGTAAAATAAAACTTGGAATTTCACCAAGTGATTCCTGTGTCAAATCTAATGACAGTTACTGGGACTAGAGCATATGTTACAGAAAAATACATGCTCTTATTTTTCAAAAGGTCAGGCAATGCAATATACTCATTGTTCATTCCACATGGCTAGCTGTTCTAGTGGTTAATACACTTTTCCATTAAAAGATGTACGTGATATACAGCTTAATTTTTCCTTACTTGAAGTGACTGTTTCCCATGTTTTTGTCAGCTAGGTAAGTATCTGAAGTTTTCATAGGCAGACAGCAGGGCCAGGACCTAGTCGCTTCTGGCCTAGTACACATTTCATACCAGCTGAAGAACCACATGTATTCTTTTGCATCTAAAGAAATGCAAAATTACATATATGGAAAGAAGTAAAAAGTAGGCATGTCAAGAAAGCAAGCCCCAAAAGACACACAATTAACTTAGAAGGTGGAAATGAGACTGATGTATATTCACTCTCTTCCATGAGAGTGAATTTATCTGAAAGCCTCATACCCTTCACATTTAGCTTTGTGCTGATCCATAGCAGAGATACATGCCAGTAAACTAGCAGAGTTTTGCACTAAGTAGTTTGACAAATCAAGCTCCAGTTAGTTTAATTTCAAACTGTCTTCATTCTGACAGGGCAGTATTACAAAAATGGCTGTGGAGTTACATAATCTCTATTTCTGTCTTGCAAATGTCTACGAAGACTATTTCAAAGAACTTGGATTCAGGACTGGAGCCTAGGGCATGCAGTTAAAAGACAGGCAGCGCTAAAGGGAACAACAAGGCTTGTGGCAGAGGGGATAAGTCTTGCTTTTGTTTTTTTGTTGGCGCTTTTTTTTTGTCTGTTTGTTGGTTTTGTTTTTACTTTTTGGTTGGTTGATTTTTTTTTGTATTTCAAAGGAAAAGGGTGATACCAGTTCAATTTCAGCTTAAGGCGATTACTTGAGTATATTGTTTATGTAAACTCTGGGGTTTTGTTCATCCAGCAATGGGGCTATGCTTCTCTGGTCCATGAAGGGGACTTTGTATCAGAAGTCATGACCATGGAAGCCTCCAACACTGAGTCTTTTCCCCTCCAGTGTGATACATTTCCTACCTTATACTTCATACTTGTTTAGTCCTAATGTGGAAGTTTCAAAGCAGACTCAGGAAATACATTGTTAGTTATGATTCTCCTTTAGATGAAGAATAAGCAAAAACAGAGAAGAGGAAACAAGAGGGAAGGAGATGAAGTTTTATGCAGCATGTGTTAAATTCAAGCCTATAGTGAATAATACTGTGTAATTCTTAGCAAAAATTTAAATAAATCTGTGGTAGAATTCTGAGTTTTGTATGGCTATTGAATCTATTGTAACTATATGGGATGTTAAATACAAACAAAAAGAATAAACATAAATTGACCAAAGAGCCTCAGTTTTGATCAGCTTTGCTTTGGTTTAACAAAACACATTCTGTTTTCACCAATGGTAAGTGTACTTTCCAGTCAGTCAATTAGGGCTATTAAGACAGATGTCTCTGTGAGAAAAACATTCTTCAAGAACTGAAGAATTAATAGACTGCTTTCTGAAAGATCATCATGTCAGTAGAGGTTCTTTGCATGACAAAAAGAGAAGTTCAAGCTAGGAATTTTCATGGTATTTTTGAGGTCAGAAATAGTTTCTCATATTTTAATTCTGTACACAGCATTATTCCATTCATGCAGCATGTTGCTCGACAATCGAAAAGTACCTTAGAAATTTCTAACAGCTGTTTCACAGTAGTGTGGCTGAAATGAGTTATGTGACAGGGGGACAAGGTGCTGAGAACAGGCAGGGCCAGCACTTTGTATGTACCAGCTGCACATGCAAAGCTCAAAAGACTTTAATGTCAGTAAGTCCTTCAAACTCATCTTCTCTCTCCAATTACATGAAAGAGTTGCAAGTCTTCAAACGGCCTGAATTTTCTGTGGTAGTTTATATGAATTTTTACTGTGTATTTGGGCAGTTCTGATTATTTCCTTTGTGGAGGTTTTCTGGTTCTTTGCTTTTTAACCTCTGCAAGTCATATTTTAAGTACCTCATTCTCCTCCTCCCTTTAAGAGTAATTTCACCTTGGTCTCTTTCCTGTTCTTTTCAAAGTTGTTTTTTCATTTCTTGTGAGTCTAGGGTTTGGTGCTTTTTTGCCTTATGGCAGGGCAGGCCTAATTTTCTATACATTCCTGACTATTTGTGTCTTTTCTATTTCATAGACATTGGGTACCTATAGCTCCTCCAGAGCCTTTATAGGAAAAAAGATTGTTTTAAAACATCGTAATTTCATTAGCAAGTGAAATAAAATATTCAAAAGAATGGGATTTGAAACACAGCTGGCTTGAAAGTGGCAATTCTGTTTTCATTAAAACCTTTTGAGGACATAAAATTTATTTAATACTGGAACAAATCCTCAAACTTTTGAAGGTTATAGTGGTTTTGGATTGAAAGAGTTGGATTTACAAATGTGCTTATGATTCCTAGATAGTTTATGCAGGTTTACTGGTTTTGGCTGGTATAAATTCAAGTTCCTTCATAGTAGCTGATATGGTGCTGGGTTTTGGATTTGTGACCAAAACAGTCTTGATAACACACTGATGTTTTAGCTTTTGCACAGTATCAAGGACTTCCCTGTGTCTCACTCTGCCTGAGAGCATGGAGGCTGGGTTTCACAAGGAGTTGGAAGAGGACATGGCTGGGACAGCTGACCCCAGCTACCAAAGGGATATTCCACACCATATGACATAAAAACTAGGGGAGAAAGGAGAAAAGGGGCATGTTCAGAGTTACAGTGTTTGTGTTCCCAAGTAACCACTACATATGATGTAAGTCTGCTTTCCTGGAAATGCCCACTGATGGGAGGCAGTGAATGAATCTGATTTTGCTTTGCGTCTTTGTGCAAGTTTTGCTTTACGTATTAAAAAGACCTTGCTCTCAGTCCACAAGTTTTCTCACTTTCATCCTTTTGATTCTCTTGCTTGTCCTGCTGAGGAGGGAGGGAGCAAGAGTCTGTACTTTGCCTAGATGCTACAGGGGTTAGTCACTGCTGCAACAGAGCCTACTGAAATTTATATAGCTGTATGGAATGGCTTATTTCAATGAAATGTTAGCAAAAAAACCCAGGCCTTGAGTCTTCAAATTCATGCTTATTTTAAAGTACTGGTTTACATACCTGTTTCAAGTCTTTTTAGCTCCTGATAACGTCCAAAGGGGACTTGTTTTACGCTACCACAGTTCAATTTTTCAGCACCTAGTTAAAATGGTTTTTACTAAGACAGATGACTTGTAAGTCGTTCTGTTTTGTTTTTCTGAAGCTTTTGCAGTTCTTATTGAGCAAGTCAGCAGAAAATGGCAGCCAACTTTTGAGTTGGCTCAATGGCAGAGATTTCTGTCTGGCTCTTGACAAGTGGCAGTAAAGTGATGAGACTGTCCTGAAAAGCAGTTCCCCTTTCTGCCTGAGTTCACAGAAATGCCTCTTGGCATAAACTAATGCAATCATGCAGAAAAAGCAATCCTAGTAACAGGCTGAGGTAACGTAAATGCCCACAGGACAATTATGTCAGTTAAAAGCTAATAGTTGATATAGGATAATTATATATAAGACAATGATATCCTAGAGTACCTGCTTCTAAATGCTTTGGTTCAGCCATGCAGGCCATTGAGAAACCTCAGTGTTACCAAGGAGAAAGAGATCTTAAGGCAGCTTTAGCTAAAGTCTCAAAATGAAAAGGCAAAATGAATATATTCAGTGTATAACATTTTAAGTTTCAGTGCTGGAGGCACTGAAGCAAGGCTTTAGTGGAACAAAGAACTTTCCTATAGTGCAGAAGGCTCACCCTGGCAATTAGAATTTCTTTTTTATTGATTTTCTGTGACATCTGTGCATCTGTCTTACTATTTTATCATTACTCATGCAAAGAACATTCTTTTCCTTAGCTCTTGGCATTTAAATAACCTTTCTCTATTTGTTTTACTGTTTATAGCTCTACTCAAATTTAGCTAGATAGTATGGTGATTTGTCTTATTGGTTGGATGGCTGTTTTCCCCAGATTTATATGGCCCTTTTAAGTATATAATCTGATAAAAGATGGCTTGATATATAAGAAAGCTGCTCTCAATATTTTATTTTGTACCTTTTAAATTGCACACAAGCTTATTTTAATACTACTTCACTTTGTGTTCCTCAAGCAGCCCTGTAGAGACTGAATGGCAGAACTGCAGTTTGCTTGAACTGGCATGTTTACACTGACATCCAAAGAACTCAGGTCTTTCTATGCCTCAGCCAGAAGCAAAAAAAAGTCTGGTTTCCTCCAGGTGTGGTTGAAAGTTGGTTACAATTCCGGTATTTGTGATAGTCAACAGAGGCAGATATGTTCTAAAAATTAATTGTTGGTTTTTTGATTGGGAAAAAAATTCTCTGTGTTAGGAAAAATATTTTTTCTCAGTTATACTTAGTGCATTTTGCATATTTCAATTTATTTCAAACCAAGAATTAAGGAATATCAGTATGATACATTAATGTGTGCCATTTCTTTGATATGGTTAATGTTCTGTGTAAAGCATATGGCTTTTATGTGGAAATTTTTCCTTGTGTCATAAAAGTCACTTGATGACTTGAATAGTCAGCTCAGCTGAGAATTGAACATAGATACTTCAAACAACTTGTTTTACTTCTAATGATGCAGACATATGTTTAGAACTTGACTCCTCACCAATTAACTGCTGCCACAAATTTAAATGGATACAGATCCATGCCCTTAGATGGTATTTAATGAGCATTGAAATTCATATGCACACACTCTGAGCAGATGTAAATCTCAGTAGTTACACTTGAGTCAATAGAAGCATGGAGATTTTTATCACTAGAGCTATGGCCCAAAATGTTTGCCCTGGAGAGACTGCTGTTTATGGACAGTAGCGTAAAGCAGTGAGAATTAAGGATGATCAGAACATATCTCTCCTATGAAAAAACAGTCAGCCGGAAGAAAAAATGGTGAGAGGAGAAGCTGATTTGCAACTGAACTGCTGACAAATGATGAAAAGGCTGACATTAATTGAAATGAGTTATGAACTAGTACAAAATCTCTAAACTAATACTGAGTCATAGAATAAGCTGATGAGATAAAACACAGGTTGTACTGGACACTAAAGAGTGTTAGAAAAGAGCAGAAGTAGGTATTGGGTAGTGTAACCCAAGGGGCTGTATGCAACTCTGGAAGTGCGATGGTTCCTTCAGGGGCACTCTGCTAGCTAGCATGCAGAAAAGACCTGTACCATAAACACATTTTTCTGTCTTTTCTGTCTGTCCTCATGTCATGTCCACTAACACTAATGACTATTGACCCAGAACTAGGAACTTAACAAATCTGTTGTTCTGGGTACTGCGATAGGAAGAGAAATAGGGATAGTGATTTTTAATGATAATTGTTAGAAAAGGGAATCTGCCATTAAAGTGTTTGCTGATTATGGACAGCATCAAGGCTTTTAAAAAGTGTGGCTATGCTTGTTTAATTTGGATTTTTCTTTTGATAAATTTAGAGCTTTTATTTTTTCTATGTTTGTTTAAAACTTAACCTTGAGAGATTTCTCAGTATAAATAGCAAAAATTTATTTGGTATATAAATACAGATTAAATTCGCTTTAGACTCTTTGTGATGGTGCTTTAAAGGCTTATAAATGCCAGCCTTTTTTATAAACTAAAATTTCATAAGTTTTTATAAAACTGTAGAATCATAGAATGGTTTGGGTTGGAAGGGACCTTAAAGATCATCTAGTTCCATCCCCCATGAGGTAAGAAGGGACAACTTACACCAGGTGTGGAAGTAGGGGCAACTTCCAGATTGATCAAAGATCCTGGCCTTGAACACTGCCAGGGATGGGGCAGACACAGCACAACTGTACAGCTTCTTCCAGTACCTCGCCACCCTTACAGTAAAGATTTTCTTCCTAATGTCTAATCTAAATCTACTCTCTTTCAGCTTAAAGTCATCCATCCTTGCCCTGTTCCTACAGGCCCTTGTAAGAAGTCCCTCTTCAGCATTCTTGTTGGCTCCCTTTAGGTACTGGAAAGCTGCTCAAAGGTCTCCTCACAGTCTTCTCTTCTCCAGGCTGCAGAACTGCAAATCTCTCAGCCTGCCTTCATAGGAGAGGTGCTCCAGCCCTCTGGTCATCTTCATGGCCTTTCTCTAGACTCACTTGAGCAGGTCCATGTCCTTCTTGTGTTAGGACACCCACAACTTCACGCAGTACTGCAGTTAGGGTCTCACCAAAGCTGTTCACATTTCTTTTGATGCAGCCCACCATATGGTTGGCTTTCTGGTTTGCAAGTGCACACTGCTGGCCCATGTTGAAATTCTTGCCAATTTGGCAATTGTCAATCCTGTCAATTGACAGAGACTTGTCAACCCCCAAGTCCTTCTCCTCAATCCAGTCTCTGTCCAGCTTGGGATTGACTTAACCCAGGTGCAGGATCTTGCACTTGGCCTTGTGGAACTTCACAAGGTTTGCGCTGGCCTGCCTCTCAAGCCTGTCAAGGTCTCTCTGGATGGCATTCCTTTCCTCCAGTATGTTGACAGCACCACACAGCTTGGTGTCATTGCCAGACATTGTGAGGGCACACTCAATCTCACCATCCATGTCACCAACAAAAATGTTGAACAGCGCCAGTCCCAATACCCACCCCTGAAGAACACCACTTGACACTAATCTCCACTTAGACATACAGCTATTGACCACAACACTTTGAGTGCGACCACCCAGTCAATTCCATATCCATGGAATTGAGTGGTCCATCAGTCAAATCCTTGCCTCTCTAATTTAGAGATAGGGACAATGTCAAATGCCAGTGTACAAGTTGATGACACCAGTTACTCTTCCCTTATCCACCAGTGCTGTGACCCCATTTTAGAAGGCCTTCAAAGTTGTCAGGCATGATTTGCGCTTCGTGAAGTCATGTTGGCTGTCACCAATCACCACCTCCCTTTCCATGTGCCTTAGCATAATTTACAGGATGATCTGCTCCATGATCTCTTTGGGCATGAAGGTGAGAATGACTGGCCTGATGTTACCTGGGCCTTTTTTTTAACCTTTTTAAAAATAGAGGTTATATTTTTCCAATCAGCAGAAACTGTGGAAAAGGGGAAACAGGTTTCTTTCCCAATCAGCAGAAATTTCACTGGACTGCCATGACTTCTCAAATATGATAAATAATGGCTTGGCAACTTCATCTGCCTGTTCCCTCAGGACCCGCTGATGCAGCTTGTCAGTTTCCACGAACTTGTGCGTCTTCAGGTTCCTTAGATGATCTTGAACCTGATCTCGTCTTACAGCAGGCAGTTCTGCATTCTCCCAGTTCCTGCCTTTGCCTTCTGTGACTTGGGCAATGTGGCTGGAGCTCTAGAGTCTTGCTGGTGAAGTCTGAGGCCAAAAAGTCATTGAGTACCTTGGACTTCTCCATGTCCCAGGTGACCAGGTCTCCTGTTTCTTTCCAGAGGGGGCCTACATTTTCCCTTTTCTTTCTTTTATCCCCAATGTACTTACAGAATTTTCTGAATATGTTTTTATAAGAAAATACAGGAGTATGTTTTCTTATGTTTCTGTATAAAAAAATATTCTCTCTAATTTCCCCTTATTATATTTTTTTATTCATTCAGGGGATGTTTTATTCATAAATAAGACTAATTTTCCTTTTTTGCCAGATACATTGTGCTTGCACAGACCTGAACACTTTCAACTACAGATAATATCTTTACCATTTAACAGCACCTCTTTACAGCATGCTAACAGTTTTTCTTTACAGCCTTTCCTTATTACCTTCTTTGTTAGATTTTGCTTTACCGATGTTTCACGTCACAGGAAAAGCAGTAACTGTGCTGTACAGCCATTGTGTACTAATGATATCCTAAGCGCTTTGTTTTTGTAGCCATGCGGGTTACAGGTGAATAACTCAATGACGGTAGCATGTTTTGACATAAAACCTCCAGATCTTTGTGAAAAAACCCCACCTTTCCCACTCATTTAATTCATTCTTATTATCACATTGAACATTATCTAATAATTTTCCGGCATCATGAAAGCAAGGCAAGGTGTTACTGTAATGTTGATAATGATCACTGTATTTAAATGTAGTGTGTGTAGGACAGGGAATGTAGAGAATGTTTGCTATTGAAAACATATTTGAACTTCTGGGATGTGTAAGGTGGTTCATTTGTTTCTTGAATCATAGTCTGAAAATATTCACATTTAAATTTAAACTTGTGATTGTATCAGCCTTGCAGCTGTGCCTGCCTGTTTCTGATTAATTTGCTTTAGTAATAATCTACACCTCTGGATTTCATTCAAATGTGAAGCAAAATTATTTTTGACACATTTAACTTATGAATATAGAACTTTCTCCTATCCAGACCTAGTGAGTTGATTGGAAGGTCATATCCTAATGAATCCAATTTTGTATTCTTTATTTACCCTGGGCAGTTAGAAAAAAGGTTAAGAGAAAAGGCTGTTTCAGCACTTATTTGGATGAAGAAAAGCACTGCATTTAAGTAGAATTACGTACCAGTATGACAGAAAAAATCTGGATATACTGATCGCAGCTCTTCAAATCACTGAAATAGAAGATATCTATTACAGCTAGAGGTTTTCATAAGCCTGAAGTAATTGCAGATAATCTTTTCCCCTCTGAACAATCACTGAGCACCTGAAAACATTATTATAATGCATTGCAAGATTTCCCTCCTTTGGTTGAGAACAAAAATCAGATTAGTGGTTGGCTGTAGTCACTGTAGGATTTGTTCTTTACTAATTTACATTTTTCCCCATAAAAAAAGGGATACCAATCTCTTGGTAAAGCCTGAAGATTAAGAATATTACATAATATTCTGGTATTACCTTTTTTTATGTTTGACCACCATATTTACTCATCTAAACTATGATATGGAGCAATAGGCCAATGCTCTGTGATTTCAATTGTATTTTAATGATCACTTCAATGGTTGGAAAAGCATTTCTAACATGAAACTAGGAAATTTAGTAAAGACATTGTAGACACTTTTTAAAAGCTTATATCCTGCAGATGACCTTATTACACTGGCTATTGTAGCATAGCATTAGTTGAAGTATTTCTGTGCTTCCTTTCAGCGTTCATTTGTATGTGAACACAGGGTTTGAAGTATTAAATGTCCAGTGTTAGACATTTAAGTTGTTACGGAATCCTAAACTCCATTATTTGTGGTGTGTGACAAACTGCCAGGCAGCATTCATAGATTTGTCTTACAGTTCACATTTGTGTTAAAATTAATTAAAGAAATCAAGTATACTTGTTGTTGTATTTATCAGTTATTCATTTTTTCTTATACAATGTATTGATAGCTGGTGTCCAAAGCACCATATCAGACACTTTTTTCCCCACCTCATATACTCTGCAACAGGTTGACTATGAATATCTTTACAAGTAATCTTCTAAATGTGCAGCCACTAACAGGTGTAGACATGGCACTTAGAGATCTGGTTTAGCGCTGGACTTGGCAGTGCTAGGTTAATGGTTGGACTTGATGATCTTAAGGGTCTTTTCCAACCTAAATGATTCAGCTTTGGTTTTGAATACACTAAGCCTATGTTTCTCAACACTGTATTTCCAACTTCCCTTTTCTAATAAGATTTGTGTCTGCTGTAATGCTTAGTGGGTTACTGAAGTACAGTAATTTATTTTAGATGGAAAATCTTTGTGTACTAAACATCAGGAGAAAATGCAGTAGAAAGTAGATGTGCAGCTTTAAAATATTTAGCTCAATAGCCATCTTTAACCCTGTGGAAAAACTTCCATTTTCTGTAAAATTATAAAATAATAATATTTTTCCTGAGGAGGATTTTGGGTTTTGGTTGGGGTTTTTTTGTTTCGTTTTTAGTGTTGTTTTTTTTTTGTGTGTGTATGTGTGTGTGGTTTGTTTTTTTTTTTTTTTTTCAAATAGAAATAAATTTATCTTCCTCTTTGAGATAATACAGGATAATTTCCATTTATGTAATCAACTGAAAATGTAAATAAAAGTCAAAAAACCCCCTCTTCTTCTCAAAAGCAAACTGCAGTTCATATAGGTCAGATAAATCTACACAGGAACAAAAGATTCTAGTGTTTAAATTCTCTATAGCTGAGAAAAGTACAGCAAAAAAATATTCTGTCACATTTAAGAGAACCTGTTCAGTGGTGCTGGTTTCAGCAGAGATTGTAAGTAGAACCCACCCCATAAACAACCCAGTAATGCCTCCAATTTAATGTTATCTGAACTTGAATAGTTATAATCTATGAAACAGGAACCTTTATTTTAGAAATGACAATGAGAGATATCACTGTAGCAAATCTGAATTTTCCTAAGGTGGAGTGTTACAAGATTCTACCCTTGAGATTAAAGGTATAACCAGTCACAACATACTAAATCCAGTGAGGAAAAAAAGGGAAGAAAGGCCAGAAATGGAGGTATTGGCATCATATGGCTTTTTAGACTTCGAAACTGGAGGACTAAATTAAGAAGCTAGACTTCTATGCAGAGTTAGCAGGCGCAGTGAGCTCCCCACTGGGCATTTCCAAGAAGGACTGTGGTCCTGGTGTTTTCTGGTCCTTTGCACAGGAAACTATAATTTTGGCCATGGGCAATTGAAGGAGGATTTGGGATGTATGACTGGATTAAAAGACAGGGAAAGTCACAGCATCAAAGCTTCCTGCGGGACAGGTTTGAATTTAGGAGTCACTGCTGAAAGCACTAAACTATTTACCTGCCTGTCAGGCAGGTAAGAAATTTCAATAGCTTGTTAAGTACCTGGGCTTTTAAAATTATTTTTATTGGCTTGGAATTTTTATTTCTCAGCTTCTACTTTCTGGATTTTCAGATTTCATGAACTAGGGAAGGCAGGCAGGCAAGAAGGCAGGAAGGCAGGCAGGAAGGAATGAAAAGGGAAAAAGAGGAGGGGAGGGAAGAGGAAAGATGCGAGGAAGAAGAAAGAAGAGAAGAAGGGAAGAGAGAGGGAAGAAAAAGGAATGGAAAAGGGAGGAAATCAGTGCATAAGTACAAAATCACCGGCTTTGAGTAGCTTCAGTTATTGACTTCCAGGTAGCACTGCTTTTTTCTCAGACTTGGTGTTATGACACTGAACGTCCAAACAGTTACTCCTGGATGGGCACTTAATAAGCTCCCGAAAGTGGAGCTTCTGTTACCAAGCATGCACTGTTAACCCTGCCTCAGCTGTGAAGTTGCTTTTACTGGCTTAACCCATCCTGTAGTGAAGGGTGCTAGCCACATGGGGGTGTGTAGAGAAAGCGGTAGATTAAGAGCATGTTTTAAAACGTATGACGTTAGTGAAATCACAAGGTTTGAGATTTCGTTTCTGACTCCTGTTCATTCCCCAGTGGAGCTGGAGAACAGTGGGACAGTTTGTTGATGATCTTCTGCTCTGCCTAATGAAGCTGGCTATCATCCAGGCTAAACTTGGCTGCTGTGGGCCAGGTAAAGTGCCCCAAGTCCTCAGCAGTGATCTGTAGAGGAGAGAGAGACGCCCATGTGTAGCACCAGCAGTTTCTAGATCCCATGGCAAAAGAGGGCTCTCTGACAGGGTATTGAGGCTTCTGAGTTTATGAGGACAGTGGTCTAATAGAATCTCAAATGGAGCTGGGATGAAGAGAGGTGCTATCTGGCTGTTGTGGCAGCAGTGGTTTAGAAGACAGCTGTAGCCAAGCCACGTCTTGTTTTACTCATTCATTTCACAGGTGCCTTCTAAATTACTCTTGCTTTATTGATAGTCACAGATTGCTTAATACTGAGGTGTAAGTGAAAACATTCTGTAATTCAGGTGATGCACTGAGTGTTAGATGAAATAGAACTGTAAATTCAAAGGTCACAGTTTATATTGAGCAAAAAAGAGACCTGTTGTTGCCAGTGTAAGTTCCTCATGTAAAATGGATTTAGAATGTTGCTTAGTGCAATGTTTGAGTAAACCTGCAAATGCCTTCTGTTCCACATAAAGTACTTACTGCCTCACAGGCTTCTCCTACTGTCAGTGGCAAAGAAAGCACATATAACGTTCCCTTCATTAAAGCACTGAAACAGTATGCATGTAATGGAGTAATGTCATATGCAGAATCTTATTTAATATTCTGTTTTCCCCTTCTTCCTTTAGTAAACTCATATTTTGAGAAAAAGCAGGCAGATTTCAGAGCTTATATCAGTTTCTGCAATCTGAGAGTCCTTTGTCATCAGTATTTGGAACACAAGCAAGCCTGAAATGTATTGTGCAATGTAAATTCTGAAATTCAATGATTTCAAGGGGTAAGAAACTCAGAATGGCCTTATCAAAACATTGTTTGGAAAGCCTGGCTCAGAACTGTTGTCAGAGCTTTCAGAATGAAATGCTTTGCTGTGATATAAAAGGGGCTTAATATGCTGACAATGTCTGATGAAAATCAGAGCATTCCCAGGAAACAGTTTGATTCTTAGCAAACTGAATTTCCTGATACAGCAGATTCCACAAAACCTTTTAGCCAGTTCTGGCAGGAAGGGTGTGATGACAGTATGCATTCCTCATGGTTTTTGAACCCCCTTGTATACTCTTTGGTTGATGTCCCCGTTCCTATTAGCTCCAAGGTATGACATTGGCTAAGATTTTCCAAAATGCACTTCAGTTCAGAAAGAATCCTATAATATCTATATGTAGCTTCTACCTGTGCTTTTAAATAGAAGCAGAAAGTAAAATAAAAGTAAAAAATCATTTAATAACTGTAAGTTTTGTTTTCATTAAAGATCCAAGTTTTCCAGGAAATTTAAGTGCTTGGTGAGAACACCATAATTTGAACATCACAGATGCCAAACCCCTCTGAAAATATAGCCTTTTGGATCACACTGGAGCTTCTGAACAAACTGCATGTCCAGAGCTATGGAGTAGCCAGCATACAGATGCTGCTGTTTTCTGTGCTGTGGTTCACCCTTCTAAAGCTGCTTACCTATCTTCACTGACTACCTAGTAGGGTACAATTTCCTTGTCAGAAGCACCTCCCTTGGGTGGACTGCTGCCAGAATGGGTGGATCAGGTCATGGCTGGATCATGACATAATCTGTTTGTCTTGAAAAAAATTACTCCTACCAGTAGTTGGAAACACCTCTTTGTTGATGCCAAGTTTTCTAAATCCTCCATGTTTCTTTATAAGGTATTTGCATTGATATGTACTAGTGAACGTTTACAGCTTTCCTCGATAATTGGGTTTCTAAACTGGGGTTTCTTTTCTGCAGAGCTGCTAGTATTCTAAGATTTGAGACTGTGTATTCTAGTTCCTGACTGCACATATAAAGTATTAGAGGTACCATTTTTGTTGCTGTATTGCTCCAGCTGTTTGAACTCATGACGATAGATCAAAGGAAAAATGAGAAGAAAATATTCACTAATATATTCATTATTGCTAATAAAATACCACTTAACAAAATGCCCTATTAAAGGTTCTCAATCCATCTGACTTGGTAATGGAGTGGAGATTTGCACTGCTCCAAGAATTCCTTGGCCTCCACTAGGCAGCTATGAGTCATCCTGTTCAAGTACAGCACAACAATAAGTCTAGAATATTTGCCTGATGTAGACTGCTAATGTGAGGTAATGTTAAACTGTTTATGGGGAAAATTCATGGAGCTCTCATATGGCTGTCATGTGTTAATGGCATGCGATGTATTACATAACTGTGGCCATACTTGTGTCATAGCTGCTCAGTTTTTGCTTTTGTTATAAAGCCTGAACCTACGAATTTTAGTGACAGTGGTTTCACAGGCAAAAACATCTTATTTGGGGTGCGTACAGCCATTTAGTAGTGTGAGATATATAAAAGCAGGGAGTAAATATTTGCTAACTCCATTTCATAGCAGTGGGGTTAACTAGTGTTATGAACACTTTAAATAGCATTAAGAAATACAGCATTTGCTCTCTAAAGTAAATTATTTCCTTCATTATTTGGTCAGGTTTAGTGAGTGTATATTACACATATATTAAACAGGAAACTGAAGAACTAAAAAGATTTAGGAACAATTGTTGTTACTTTACAGAAGTACATACTGGTCAGGAATTTCTCCTCCCACACCAGCCTTTTTAAAAAGGTCATACTCTCTGGAACTCCAGATTTTGTTAAAAGGACACTGAAACTACTCTTCATAGCTTACATGCCTGACACACTGTGTAATGTTGTTAGCAAAGTCTTTGCTTAAAAAGGAAGATGTATTCACTTGGTATATACTCACACGGTGAGACTGTGCCAGAATGAGCATTACTTGCCAAAACACAAAGTGTACAAACTGAAGACTGAATGAAATTAATCGATAGAAAAGCATTTCTCTGTTGGTGGTCAGGTGGATGGGAAGCTTGCTGTAGTTTATAGTGTGGTTAAGGTAAAACTATGCTATTCTGTCACTATACTGCTGGTGAGGAGCAGCCAGTCGTCTTCTTCCAAGTCAGAAGCTGGCTGGGGCCTCAGAGCTGCTCAGCTGCATGGGAGGTGGAGAAAGAGACATGAGGTGAGCCTTCAAAGACTTTCCTGTGAAAACATGGCTCAACATTAGCTTCCTGGACTGTGAAAGATCTTTGGTACAAATGGTTATTTCTGGTGGCATCTGAAACGGGAAAACGTAGAGTTACTGCTTGATTTGTGGAGCGGGACACACTGAAATCATTTTGTTCTGCATGTGACAGCTTCACCTTGTCATTGCCTATAGGTCCAAAATCCTAAATCAGTCTGCCAGCTTCAAAATCTCTGGTCGTCAGTGAGAAAATATTCTGAGGGAGAAATACTGCTGCATTTTTTTCTGAGTGATGGTCGAACTTGGATGATGTAGAGTCTGGAACAGAAAATACTTCAAAAATTCATGAGAGAATTACGTCCTGAAAAAATGCTGTAGGACTAAAAACATGTATAGCAAAAACCTTTGTTCTAACTGTAATGTGAAAGGTGGACAAATCAAATCAGTGGCTTTTATTTCAAGCTTTTGTTGGTCAATGGAGTTCAAACTATATTAATATTTATCAAATATGAGCAAAAATGTTGAGGCTTGCCTCGTGAAACTTCAGTTTCTGAAAATTCCCCCCCTCCTTACTTCAAACTTTATTGCTGGAAGGTGTTGGAGGTTTGAGCTGTTTTTGTTTTTCTTGCGGTTAGAAAACTGATAGTTGGAAGGAAGCATGCAAGTCAGTTTATTATAGAAAGATTGGCATAAGTCTTTTATAAGATAATCACTTACTTGTAATCTAACTCTGTCTTGGACACCAAATTATTAGAAAAGGCATATACCTGGAAGCTGTAAATTTCTTGTCCAATTTTAACTTTCTTAAGTGTCTGTGGCTTTCGGAGACTTGTGTCTGGTTTCATTGCTTTCAGGGATCATTTTAATTCAACAGGACTCCATAGTTGTATGCAATAATGAAGGATCATTGTTTCAATGCATTTAGGCATTAGAGAAAACCAATCATTATGCAAGGAGCACAGAGTCAAGACCTGTCAGGAGGAGAAGTACACTGAGTCTTCTTTGGCATATGGAATTGATCAGACAAATCAGGCTTTGCGTTAGGCACTAGATGGAACCCAAAGCTTTTCAAACTGGGAGCAGCAGACCAGTGAATTCCTGTATCTGTTATACACATCGTTAAGGACTCTTTTAAAGCATGTCTGTGATCAGAAACCCAAGAGGATGCTGCAATCCTCAAAGGAGACTTCCAAAGACATAAATAATAGCCAGTTCCCATCAATGTTAAGTGTCTTTATTTTTTAAAGAACAGTCCCCTGTGCTCATCACTTGACACAGATGAGTTTGCTATGGTGCTGTGTCCGAGGGCCATAAAAGAAACTGCTGCTGTTGGAGAGGAAGTGTCCCTTTCTGGGTATGGCCATCAGGGAATGTTTGTTACTCCCCTTTGCCAGCAGTGTCTTTTCAAATGCAACATTTCTTCTAATACTTGCCCTAAAAGCACTGCCACAAACTTCCTTCATATTTGCCTTGTAATTTTCCTCATTTCCCACCCTTTCTAGAAACTGTCTCCTCGTTTCTGCATTCTTTTATTTTTTTTTTTTCCCCCAGATCTGGGCAATCCTCTCCTTTTTGTGCAAACAACTTTGGCTTATTTTTAATTTAAGTAAGCAAAACATTTATGCTAGCTTGGTCTGAGCAACAAGAACAAAACCTGTTGGGTAGGTCACCAGCTTACTGTTACTTACAGCAATTCCTCTCTACAGTAGATTTGCTGGTTTGTTTTTTAACTCGCCCTTTATTCACCAGTTGTTTTTCTGCATGTAAGGTTGCTTGAGAGCTCTGTTATGAAGAAAGAAATAAATTGACAAGTCAGAATATGATTTTTCACATATGTTTAAATATAAAATTATGGCTTACCATATAATATAAATTGTTAAATTTATAATTATAATAATATACTATTATAAAGTTGATTAATATTATTGAAATTTATGTATCT
>WYDI02000988.1:0-42313 GCA_009867235.2 Psittacus erithacus
TGAAGGAGCTGGCAAATGAAGTTGCTAAGCCACTGTCCATCATATTTGAAAAATCATGGCAATCAGGTGAAGTTCCCTAGTTCTCTGGGGTGCATCTAGCACAGCATCACCAAACGGTTGAGAGAGGTGATTGTCCCACTCTACACTGCACGGCAGCCCCACCTGGAGTGGGTGCCTCAATGTAAGGACATCAGACTATTACATTGTGTTCAGAGGAGGGTGACCAAGATGGTGGAAGGTCTCAAGAGTAAGACTTAGAAGTGGCTGAGGTCATTCAGTTTGTTCAGCTTGGAGAAGGCTGAAGGGTGCTCTCATGGCACTATACAACTTCCTCAAGGAGGCAGAGGAGGGGGTGATGCTGGTCTCCTCTCTAGTGACCAGAGACAGGACAAGAGGACATGGAATGAAGCTGCCTCAGGGGAAGTTCAGATTGGACATGGGAAAATGTTCTTCACTGAGGGGGTGGTCAGTCACTGAAACAGGCTCCCCAGGATCACAGCACCAAGCCTGTTAAAGCTCAAGGAGCATCTGGATGATGCTCTTAGTCATATGTTTTGGTTTTATGTAGTCCTGCAAGGAGCAGGGAGCTGCACTCAATGATCCTTATGGGACCCTTCCAACTTGAGATATATTATGATTCTCCGATTTTACTACATAGTCTTTCCTGTACCCAGATTTCATGTAAAGAGCTCCCTAAGCAAGAAAGTGTATGGTACGATGGCTTTCCCACAAGTGTTACATAAAAAGAAACTGACTTTCACAGAGTCTGGTATCAATTTCTCCTGACATCACAGATAAATGCCTGGGAATCTACCACAGTAATCTGAACCTGCCACGTATGGCTGCAGAGCAATACCCAGTATTTATTGATGAATTTTGAGGCCTGGTACAAAAACTGAGTAAAAGAAAGAAGGATCTAACCAGTGGTTCAGAACTCAGCTATTCAAAGCTGTCAGTAACTATGTATTGCCCTGCACTCTGACCTGGAGCAATAGTACACAGCATCCTCCTCAGTAGTAAGGACTAAACCAGAAAATTTACCAATATCAAACTCCACAACTTAATTTTCCTTGGTGATTTTATGACTCATGCCTAGGATGTAAGGAGGTTGACCTTACTACACTAAAAGCTGGATATTCACAATTTCTTTGTTTTTCAATCTGAGCAAGACCTAGATAAGCATCGCTAGACAAAAAGAAATTTTCAATTCAAGATTAACTTTCTAAACAATAATTTAAACCACAAGAGGAAATATATTCCTGTACATTCAGATTATATACAAAGCAGTAAATTTCACAATAATGCATCAGCAATATTAAAACTGTAGCAAGTTCTCCTTGTGAAGTTGCACCTTTGTTTTAAAGTCTGGAAGCCTATTTGCCCCTCGAGAATGGACTGCAGTATCAAGTGGAAGACCAGAGCTTTTCAAACACCATCTTTCTGATTCTGCACCCACATTTGCTTCACAGAATTTAAGAGGACTTTTCCAGGTCTTTGCAAGCTCTTCTAAATACCAAATATGCACTGCACGCTGTTTTCAGCTCAGCTCATATGGGTAGGCCTGGTTAGTACCTTATGGTCCCTGCCATGCTGGGCCATGTATCACACATGTGAGACTGGACTAATATCGCTGCCTAAGAAATATTCCTTCTAAATGTTCTTTCAAACAGGGACCCCACTGTGAGGCAGAGTACTACAGAGCACTACATCACTGAGATTCCTCTACTGCTTTTCCAGCATCACATGAACTTCAAAGCAGGAGATATAATGTCGTGCTGTAAGTGTGTAAGATGCTTGTATCATAGCTGGGGGGCTGGATATTGGGTCAAACATCCATCTTGTGCTAAGAAGACAAGACTTAGCTTACCTGCTTTCTTTTAAGGCTCTCTTGCTTCAAGGGCCTTCTAAGTAGCAGAGACATGATTACCACTGACATGAACACTATGCTTTTCACAGAAAAGATGACAAATGACAAAAATCTGGGTATAAAGCAAAACAAGGAGGAAAACAACAAAGCATATAGTGCCTCTGGGCAGTTTTTTAATTGAAGAAAATGATAAATTTGATAACTACTCATCTAAGTCAGATATATTCTAGCCAGCCACAACTGGCTGGCATCTAGATGCATTTCTTCTTCAAATAGGAGTGAAAAGTTAGTTATTCATGGATAGCAGGAATGATTGAGGCAAATTTACAGCTGCATGTCTATGCATATCTCCACAGCATATTCATGCTTGGGTTTTGAATTATTAGGGCCCAAACCATTTATAGTTCCATCTGTACAAAAATGGCACTGACTTCTGGATCCCTAACTACAGCAGCATCCTTTCCATTGCAGTCAAGCAAGTCTCAAATGTTTCCTTTAAAAACAAATGCATTTACAAAATAGATCAACCATTTTGTTACCTCTGGGATGAAAATAGCTGTCAGATTAGAATGAAACAATCTTTACAACTTTCCAGCAACTTCCAAATAACTTTTGTGTTCAAAAAGATTTCCACTATTAGTATTACAAGTAGCATCCTGAATTATTACAGTGATAGCTACAGTTTTATCCTCCACTCCATGTGTATAGTTTGACCACTTTGTATATGAGGTATTTCAATCCCTAATTCATACAGAGACTGGGACAGTACATGTGAAAATGTGGTTCCAAATTAGAAAAGACTATACTATCCTTTTTTGACGCACTACTCTTCTAGTTGATAGAAGCAAAACCTGTGCTTTTTAATCTGTCTATATACCCACTTATGTCCTTTTGCAGTTTATACATATACCCTGCATTTGAGAACTGTGTGATGAAATCATAAGTGCAGTCATAATCATTAGAAACTACCTCATCATTTCAAAACACTGTATAATGATACTAGAACTTCACAGGATAGGATGAGATCACTATTTTTATTTTATATAAATGTTTATACTTGGATAAGGGATAAGAAAATCTGTGCAAATAAAAAATTTCCATCCCAAAAGACAAAATCTGTGTATTTTCTCCTACCTATAAAAACAGAAGACCTACTCCCACACTTTCCTACTAAGGAGCTCTAAAAACCAAAACAGTTAGGTTAAAACAAGGATACATTTTGCAGGCAATCATTTAAAACAACACAAAAATGTTTAAAGCTAAGTATCAGGTGGAACCTCTTACCTATAAACACAACTTTGATGGCAATTGTTCGTCAGTACTGCCTATTTTTATGACTGTGATGTTAATATACTTTCTACAAATAATTTTTTATTTCTATCTATTGCATAGTTACATAAAATATGCCTCCAATGGATTGCTTTTAGTACATAAAATATTGCTGGGCTGTTTAGCTAGATAAAGGATATTTTCTTCATATAACAGTCTGTATTTATATTTTATAGAATTTTTTCTAAGACATACAATATATAAATGTCAATTTTCTTTTGCTGTTTCTTCAGAAATAATACAGCACTGGCTATATTATTTCTTAAACTTCCTTCGTTCCTCACAGAAACATTCAAGCATGAAAGGCAACACATGGATAATGGCAAATGAAGACAAACTGAAAATAAAACTAAATTCTTTGGAAATCTTAAGTGTAATTATAAAGGAACAGATACAAATATCTACAAAATAAGCTTAAGTGACACATTTAAATTTCCTTAATAAACTGCAGTATCTCCTGTCACAGTCTGTGTAACAGGAGTTTTGAAGAGTCAGTCAGATTTACCAATTGACTGAATCATTAACCACAGCCTAAGTGGAAAAAAAAAAATCCAAAGAGTTTTCAGCTGTAGTTGAAGATACACCACTTTCTCCTTTGCATGCATGTAATACACAAATGCAGTCTTCATGTTTTTGTGTAAGACGGCGTGTTTGTATATAGAATTTAGTTGTTGTTAGTTACACTAGCCTTTTATGCCACCCTTTCATGTAGGAACATATTCATATGAAATAAACCTACAGTTGTATCTGATCTTATCTGAGAGTAAGTAAATGCTTTATTTTGCATGAGGTTGAAAAAAGGAGTGACAAATCACTTATCCTTTGCTGTGCAGACTGTGTATTCATTAGAAGAGCCACAATCAATAAGAAGTAAAGGCAATTTTTCCCTAAAGATAATTATGCCCAGTATCTCTACAGCATTGAGGAGTCTGACTCGCTTTTGTTAATTAACAAGAATCACCTTTGCAAGTTTACAACTTCCTAATCCAAGTCTGGCCTTACATAACGCGCTGTAAAATGCTCCTGTTTATTTTGTTATACAGAACTATACTGTTTTTCTCATGGTTACTTTTACATTGTGTAAATTGCATAAGTTTCAAATGCAAAAACAAATGTATATGTCAAAGTGACTTCTGTGGCTGGGGGGGGAAGGTGGTGTTTTTTTGAAAAAGAAACTATGGAAGCCATTAGTTTCTTATACATGCCCTTTGAGTTCAACAAGAAAACAAAATTCAAACCATTGCTTTAACTTGATATTTCACATTACAAAACTCTTTCCTTATATTATGCATAGTATCACTGAGATTATAAATCTCATCTAAGAGATTCTGAACTATCATACACAAAGACAGACTCCCTTAATAAAGTCTTTAAATATAGACGCAAAAAGACAATAGGTTTGAGACCTAAGTTACAAGGAATTTTCTGCAATTTCCTTCGTATTGGAATATATATTCCAATATGAAGGAATACAGACATTTTTAACACAAAATAAATGAAGCATTGCTTCAAAAACATTGTGCCTATCAAAAGCACAATGTCTTCACAAAGCAAAGACAATCATGGCATAAGTGAAATTCCATCCTTAAATCATTCTGTTCTGCGCTTGTGCTTACAAGATCTTCTGTCAGGAGCTAATCTCACGTGACAGGCCTGATCCAAAGCCATTTGAAGTCAATGGAATGTCTCTTCCTGACTTCAGGGAGCTTTGCATCCAGCCCTTATAAACTTCAGAACAATACAGTTCATAGAAGGCTGTTTTAAAAGAACAATAGCTAACTATTGTCTAAGTAGAAAAGAATGCTAGCTTCAAATGAAATTTACCTGCAGCAGTAGATTCATCTTAGGCTTGGCTTGTTATTGGGGTTTTTTTATGCACATAACAGTTAAACCTTGCAAAGTGAGAACATTCCATTTCTTTAGCAAAAGCCCCAGAAAAACAAAACTGTAGTTAAACCCCAAAAAAACAAAACAAAACAAAATTAAAAAAGAAATAAAAATTATTTATCAACCCAAAAGATAAATTGAATAAATAAAACTAGCTGTGCAAGCAAGGGGTAGGCTGACAGGAAAAGAAGTTATTTTTGCTTTTCTTTTTTAATAGAAACCCTGATTGTCTACTGACAATTTCAAAGCTAAAGCTGACAACTATCACAGCAGATAAGGTGACCAAAGTCAGACTGTTATTAATGGTTGGAAAATAGTAACTGAACTGTTAAGCTCTGAAATAGCAATTGTAAAAAGTAGTGAAGGAAAAGCCCCATTGCTATGATGTGGTTCTCTCTTTTAAAAGTAAAATGGGGCAATGAAGAAGCGTACCAGTACAGAACCTGATGCTGTACACTTGTACCAGTAAATTTACACTGACAAAAGAAAATCAAACTCAGGTCCATCACCTCCAAGTTCCCCCAAAGCAGCAGAGAATGGTGATACTAATTTCCTCACTCACACATAAAATCAATTCACTACAGCTATTTTAGTTACCTCTGGTGAAGATGAAAACACAGAAACTTACAGTTAAGCACATATATTCCAGAACGATCACCCTTGGAGACTGATTCTATGTTTCATAGTGAAGAGAGATATTAAATTATAAAAACTCTCATGAATAAGACATACATTACTGCCGCTAATAGCTAATAATAGGTGTTAGATCAAAACCAAGGTAGTTCACACCTGAAAAAGTAAAGTAAATGAGACAAAGAGCAAGGAAAAAGCAAGCATCATTTTCTCCAGTGCATAGATGTTAGACTTCCCGTCTCCTTCATCTAAGCTTCCAGTGTCCACAACTAAAAAGAAACAATTAACTTTATAAATATATGTATCTAAATTGATGATTATTTAGGCTGTGTGAATGAATCAAACATAATAACAAATTTCATTTCAGGCCAGTACAAAATCATGTTGGGTTTGTTTTGGTGTTTTTTCTCTAAATGAAATAAACCAGTATTTCTCAGGTCAAACAGCACACCTTGTTTTGGTATCACAAATATTTTCTTGCAATAATTGTCCAACAGCCCATTTTGTTTCACACACACACACACAAAAGGTAACAAACCAACCAAAACAATTAATTTGTGTTTCACATTTTTTTCCTCCTTGTTGCTATTAAATGCATTTCTGAACTGAAACATTGTCCTAAAATGAAAAATCAAACTTTCATGTAAAAAAGTCAAAATATGCAGACCTGGGCTTTGCTTTTCATTTATATTTTTTTTCCTGACATGCACAAATCAATGAATTGCTTTGTTTACTCCAGAATGGTCTTTTGGGTAAATAAACCATTCGTAGATTTTGTTAAGCCTTATTTAGCTACGTGTTTCAGGTACCAGAGCATTTGCTTTCATAGTTCTTTCCCATTCTCACTTCTTTCTGAGCAGGCAGTTGGGACACAAACTGCCTACTGCTAAATAGTGCTGGCTGGTATCCTAACCCCCTCGGAGCCGATCTGCCACCCTCTTACTCCGTTCTTGCTGCTGCTAACACTGCCTTAGCCTCCAGGAGACCTGGGCTTCCAGTTTCCCCTCTGCCGCCTCTTAGCATTCCCAGGTGCTGATAATCTTTTCCCTGTGTTGTTGCTGCTCCTTCGCCTTATTACAGCTTTGCAAGTTGCTAGGATCTTACCTCTGAGACCCTCTTTGTTGCTCTGTCTCTGACCACGTTGGAAGCGGGGAGCGATGGATATTAGGAAAGCATGAGCCTTCCCTCGCTGTTTAGCACCGTGGTCTGCAAAGAAAGATAAGAGATGCTGCTCTTTCCTCCTCCCCCTTCGCTGTCCTAGCTTCCCTCCTCCCTCCTCCTTGCTCCCTCCTTCCCATCCACAAACTAGTTCTGTCTGTGCCTCCACACAATACACTACCTCTCAGCACCAGCTACCTAAGGTCAAAAATACAACCCCCTCACCCTTCCCCCCTGCCTTTTCCTCCACAGTCTCATGCACCCTCACCCCTGTTTCCCTCTGAATATGGTATCTTCCCAGCGAGACATGCCTTATTTGGCTCTCGGGTCTAAAGCGCAGGCAATTCCAGCAGCCCGAGGAGAGAGAGCAAAAGGTTACAAAAACTGAAGACGCACAGGGAAGACCAGGGATGTGAAAGGAAAGTGGAAGTCTTCCAGAGAAACTGGAAACTTTGGGGGTGTATCTGTGTGTGAAAGAAATCCTGTCACAGTAGCCAAAGCCTGCCACTTGGAGATTAGTTCAAAAGATCTATACAGATTAAAGAAAAGTGGCCTGGATAGCTAGTTATCTCCCAAATCCAGCTTACCTATTGTTTATGCTCTATCCTTATTCTAAATAGCTTTTTGTTAAAGAAGCTTCCAAATTTTTCCCCTGCAAAGCCAGACTTAAATACCCAGTATAATCTGATGATGCAATAGTGACTGAGAGGAAAAAAGCCACAGTGGTATTTTCTTTTAATTATGAACTATAAAATAATCACTTTTAAGATGATGGAGAACACAGGCACAAGTCCTCTGATTTTGCAGCTTGAATGATTAATGTGTTCAAGTGGTCTTTTTTCACTTTCAGCAATTATGAATGCTAAAAGCACTTTCAGGCAAATGGTATGTGCCTTCCAAAAATTACATATAATTACAGCTAGCCAGCATGTTCTTCTTAAGGACCTAACTTTAGGCACATGATAAACCAGTCCTTCTAAAGTGTTTATGTTTGTTACAGAGACTGTGGAGAGAGGAAGGTGATGCTGAAGCCTTCTAAAAGACCTTATCTGCTTAAGGTTAAACAGTTATAAGTGGACAGGATCTCCCTCTGGAGGCCTTGGGAGGCACCTGACTATCTGATGATGTATGAAGATGTATTAGGCACTTACTTTGTGGGGTATCATTTACTGAATGCCTAAAATTAAGCAGCAAGTTCAATACTGCAAGACCAAGGTCAGACACAGTGGAGGTGTAGTAATGACAAGTGATCTTAAAACTTTAAATACCTAGCCCATGTTTCTTCATTGTTGGTGGCCTTATAGGGCAACTAGGAGGCATGACACATATGAGGTTGGGAGAAGGTGTTCCATAGGGCAGAGAAACCTCTGCTCACAAATAAAAGAAAGATTCCTTCTAAGGAGGCTCTTTGGGCAGAACAGCGACATCCACCCTATCAAAATAATCTATTGATCAATTTCATAAAACTCTTGATCAATTTGAAAAGAATCATAACACAGTCTTTATCTTCATTCACTGCCAGGACAAGCTCAGTAACTAGTGCTAACAGCACAAATTTGATCCAGATTGAGAATGATAAACCAAAATGACTGAAATGAAAGTAAGGAACTAATCTGCTCACTGTCATAATAATCTCAACCACTTTGCCCAGAAATGAAGATTTAAGAAAAAATTACAATCCAGACTTGACAAATCTTGTACATTTTGCATGTGATTCAGCTTCTTCTGCTTTCTTGTCTACAGCAAAACTTATAGCACAGCGCTCCATCCCCTCTCCCTCTGAAGGCACAGCAAGTACAGCTCTTGGCAAATGGTTTAAACTTAACCAAATGCATCTGACACTTAAATTCAATACTCAGAAATAAACTGCAGTGTTGTGCTAGAGCAAAAGTGAGCATTGCCTATTTCCATACTATCCTGGGTTCAGCAGTAGCAGTCATTTTTCTCCTTCTTAGTAGCTGGTGCAGTGCTGTGGTTTTGACTTTCAACCTGGGAACAGCGCTGATAACACTGATGTTTTTAGTTGCTGCTCAGTAATGTTTACTCTGACCAAGGACTTTCTGAGCCTCATGCTCTGCCAGGGAGGAGGAGAAGCCAGGAGGAAGCAGAGACAGGACACCTGACCCAAACTAATCAAAGAAGTATTCCATACCACAGCATATCATGCCCAGTATATAAACTGGGGGCAGTTACCCAGAAGGGTTGGATCACTGCTCGGTTGGGCTGGGTATCAGTCAGTGGTGAGCAGTTGTATTTTCTTCCCTTGCTGTTTTCCTTGTCATTATTATTATTGGTGGTAGCAGCAGTGGTTTGTGTTGTGCCTTAGTTACTGGACTGTTCTTATCTGAGCCCGTGGGAGTTGCCTTCCTTCGCTTCTCCACCCCATCCCTCCGGGAGTCTCAAAACCAGTGCCGAGCTTTCTCAAAAATCAAGGCAAAGACAAGACCTGAATGTCTGTATAACTTTTGTCAATTAGCCAGACTGCCAGCTTCAGGACTTTCCTTCCTGACTTGTGGGCTGCAATATGCTTTTTAAGAACTAGTACCATCCTGCACTACCTAAAAAATATGTTCTACCCACCTTCAGCATACACACTACTTTCCAATAGCCTTGACCAACCCAAAGGGACTAAAGCACCATGCCTAGGCTGTAGCAGAAAGTCCCTCAGAACTTTGTGTGTGCAACAATATTTTCAAACCAGAAACAATCCTTACAATCATTTAAGCAACAATGTCTGGATAAGTATCACTAATCATCTCAAACTGATGCTTTTTATGTTGCAGTTGATAAGAGGACCAAGTCAGAGCTCATCATTTGAATGAGCTTTTATTTTAACAACAGGTAAATGTCAAAAATAAAAAAGGTTAAAAAAAAAGAGAATCAGATTTCTAATGTATTCTGATGCTAAAAGATCTAAAATCAGCTAATGTTTTTTCTAGAACATTCCAGAGATGTCACACATCAGCACAATTTCTGAAGGTCAGAAGTTCTTCCTGATGGTCAGCAAAGGATGCTTTAGAATGGACAGATCATTTGGAAGTAACACATTTCCAGGACCAGAGGTTTTTTAGCCAAATACAAAGCTGCTGAACTACTAGCTATAGGGTAAGACATGTAACCTATAGCTTAAACCAACTTTAGTACCAGAAGAGTGGCATGCCTGGTATGACTGAGTGGTATACCAGTGACTGACTGACGGACTTTCAGCAAATTTGCCAATCACCTGGAGAGGAGGTGAACAGTGCTGTGACAATGCTTGATGCATTGTACAGCAGTGAACAGTGAAATGACAGAAAATTATACAGGATACCCAAATACTGGCTGTGTAATGTTGCTGGCATATCTCATAGTAGTGGATGATTGAAAAGGCAGATTAAATTAAGTACTAATGAATTAAATCAATGGATGTGCAATACAAGATCTGCCTTACGGCTCTAGCAAGCCATAGTAACACCCAGGGCAAGAAGTCTGAGGCAAGATGCTGACAGTATGGATATACTATAGAGATCAGTGGAAGAGCAAAAGCAGCTGGCCAGAAGAGTCACCTGTCCAGAGAGCAGGTGAAAAGAATGGTATGAGGCTGCTCAGGCAGAAAGCAGAGCCACCAGCACTGGTCAGAGAACTAAAGCTGGGTCCTGCCCTGCTGTCTCCCCGGCGCAGGAGCATACAGGTGTAATGGATATGCTTGTAGCATTAAGTGCAATCCTTTCCCCTCACAGAAGATAATTCTTTCTCTTTCAACCAATGTTTTTGCCAGTATTTCAGCCACAAGCAGCAACCAGAGAACCAGGCAATCCCAAAGATACTTCTTCCTTGCCACCTGCTTTTGTCGAAGTTCAGGGAAGAAACTCAGTGTGGGGAGAATGGAGGGATGTTGCTTCTAAAGCCACACTTCACAATACAACCTTTTGATGCTTTTTTCTCTGCTCTTCTCTGCTCCTGCTGCAGCTGCTAACTGAATGTGCATAATGATGGACTCTTACCCACTTAGTAAAGAGGTCCTTGAGCAATGTAGACTGTTTTCTGAAAACATCAGCTCAATACTCACTAGTTGTCAAAAAGGTGCACACAATGTTAGGAAACTAATAGAGAAGAAGAAAAGATCAATTTGACATTGTATGAAGCCTACAAGTGTAGACTTCACTGTTTACTGCAGACTTTATTGTTTACTGCAGACTTCATTGCCTACTGCCTGCATACCTGGTCATGAGATTGTAGGACAATTCAGGTTTGAAGCGAGGTGTCTGGCTCAATCTCTCCTCAAAGAAGGGTCAGCTATGAGATGTAGCCACAACATGAAGTCTTCAAATATCTGTGCATTTGCATTAGCCATGTTTAGCACAAGCCTTCCACCTCAGACACTTCTAACAATGTCTGCTGCTTCTTCATAGGCCTTTTGTAAATCATGTACTACTGTAAACAAGGCACAGATGTGGTGCTGGATCACAAATATCCAAATTCTCAACAGAGTTAAATTAACAAATAAATGGTATTTTCACTCAAGGCTGACTATTCCTCTCAACTTCCAATGATAAGGCCACCAGAACCAGTTTTTGACTTTGTCAGAACGGCTACATTATGAACTCCAGAAGCAAAGACTGTGATTGCCTGTCCAACTTAAACAGCAGAGGCTCAGGTTTCTGAGCAAAGCCTACAGATCTGTGGAACAGCCCAAGGGTTGTCATGGCAGCCATGAAATTCTGAGCTAGTCCCGAAGTCTCCTCTGTATGAAGAGAGCAAGTGCTCCTTTGCACATCTAACATCAACCAGGAGCCAGATCATTCCAACTCAGGCATCAGTATTAACACAAGATTTAAATTCAGCTATAATCACTAAGACACAGTGTTCTGTTTTATGCAAAATACACAGAAGGTTTTCCTAAAAGTTTAGAGATACTCAGTGTGATTAAAATGTTCAAACAAAAAGCAAGTCTGCCTTCAAGAATCCACTTGCTGATACAAGTCAATATTTATTTGGAATTATTGATCATAAGCAATCATTTTAGGTGCCTATCACCTATTTTTTAATTTGTATCTTCCTGGGCCTTCAGTCTTCTTAAACCTATTAATAAACTGGCAAGAAAATTCTGTTATTGATGTTACAAATATTAACTAAGTTAATATAAATTCTATATGAGTGACTACATTAAAAAGAAAAATACTAAATATCCAATATATCCTTGACAGATAAAGAAAAGAGTATCTTGGGGATGAGTCTGTGTGAATAGTAAGATATTCTGGTAGTTAAAAGAATGAAGAAATAATCAAATTACACGTAATTGAAATATCTATTGGAAATTTTAAAAATCTGCATGATGTATTCTGAAGTTAGCACTGGACATACTCACAAACTATAAATGACACTAAGCATCACATTCTTAGTAACCGATGAAATTAACCACCACTTAATCACCACTTTCCTAATTACAACAAAACTCAGTTGATGTTGAAATGCTAGAAACTAAGCCATCTTTGACACCCTCATGAAAACCACAGAAGGAACTTCACAGCTTTATAAAACATGCTAGTCATTATCAGAGGAAGGAAATCCTGTCCAGTTTTTTGTCTAGATGTTGTATGAAATTCTTAACTTACCTCTTCAAATCAATCTTTTTAATTATATGGATCCCTGGCACTGAATATACAGTCTACAGAGTGATCTACCCTACCAGAACAATTAATTTGGCCCGTAGCATTTTCTCTTGTTCTAGGATACAGGGGTTTGTCCACTTCTCGTCTGAAACATCACTCATAACCAAAAAGCAGTTGTTTTCTAGTGTAGGATGGATACATCCAATCACTTCTTTAAACAAAAAAACAAAATGAACAAACAAAACTATAACAGCAAAAATCCCACCAACAACTATCACCATATTTCACAGTGACAACAGAAAGTTATGCCTCAAGCATTTTTAGTCATATGGCATGCTTAGTACGTGGCCAAAGTACAGGCACGCCCATGCATGTGACTAAACGTGACCAAAACTCAAAGCACATGCCTGCATTTTAGTTAGGTAACATGCCAGTGTGATCATTAAATATAGCTATAAACAAATGCGTGTAAGAAGCTGAGTGTGTCACCTCAGTTAGAATGATGGCTACAAGTAGTAGAAATTACTCTAGCTGTTCCAGAGCCAAGTTCAGACATGGTGTCAAACTACAAAAAGTAAAACTTGTGAACTGTGATATTATCTTTGTTTGATGAAGAAAATAGTCAGAAAACCAGATTTTTGTTTGTTTGTTTCAATCAGAGGAACAGGCTAGAATGACTTTCATGCACATAGAGACAACCCCAGTATCAGAGAATATGCTAGAATATAAGCCTCAGTGCACTCATAATAGCAAGCTACTATCATTTCAAGTAGGTGCTATAGAACTTATATTATATTTAATATTAAAATTAAATAATAAAACAATTCTTAAATTAAAAAAACTGTAAGGGAGGCATCTTCATAAAAAGTGAAAAACAATAACTTTCAAAAATGCTTTGAAACTCAAGACATAATAATAACCACCTTATGAGGATGTACTTCAGCTTTTCCATACATTTAAAGCTGAAATACATCAGGCAATTTTGCTCCTCCTCTGCAACTGGAAAAATAAAACAAAAATATTAATTCCCTTTTGCAACAGAAATCTTACTCTGTTTATGAACTCCTTAGTGTGGATGAGATTTTCAAGCAAGCTCTGTGAAGACCTTTGCCTAGAAACCCTTAGAGTCTTTCAGATGGGCGATGGCTTACTGACAAATTTCAGAACTTTATTAAGAACACAACATTCAGCAAACCTTTTCAATAAAAGACAGCAGTGTTCATATGCAGCAAGTGCTTGCTATTTTCATAACCCTAGGTTCACCTTAGAGGATACTTTTTCCATCTACATAATTTCTTTTCTTGATTTCAGGTACGAAAAGTGGGAGCTTCAGTTTATATCATGTCCTAAAACCTACACCTCCAACATGGTACATACATCAATGACTTTTAATCTTACTTCAGGTGTGTCATTCAGGACACCACAAAAAAGAATGCTGTTTAGGACTGTGCTGCTCAGATCTGAATAAATGACTTGATCTTCCTCATACTGACATGACAAAGTGAAGAAATAGAAATAAGATTTGCCTTCTTAAATTAACGGATGACTATTCACCATGTACACTGGAACAATTTTTTTAGTCAGGTTAAGCAGAGCACATCAAGAAAGACTGTACTATTACCAGAAAAAGATTTAAATCATTACATTTTACAGCGTAAAAAATTACATAGCGATGTTCTACACCTTTATGCCCAATTGTTATGCTGTGCTGAGGACCTTAGTAGGACCTCAGTAAGCCTAGGAAGTTTATTCATATTAATATACAAAAATATGGATATATGGTTTAAACAGATAAAGCTATTTTTGTCTCTCATAATTTTGTATTTTTGCACCTTTGAAGGAAGGTATTTCCTCTGGCTCATCTTTTCAACAATATGCATGCGCCTAAGAAGATCCAGTCACAAGATTATCATTAAAGGGAAGATTGCATTTGATACAGAATTGTACAGAAGGCAGCCTTGGCTTTAACTGCAGCATGCTGGAACTACTACTTACATAAATAAAATAAATACATATCATATAAGGATATAAAGGCACCCATCAGGTGACAGAATTCCCAAATTCAGTATACATATATAGGCTCATAAATATTAATAGGACATAAGTGTAACAAACAAAAGAAGAATAAGAAAGTAATGGCCTTCAAAACAGGGGTATTTTTAATATTACAGTGGCAATATAAAGAACACAAAAAATCCGATTTTACATGAAATCCAAACCTTGCACCACTACTGTACTACATGAAGTTCACCAGTAAGAACTTTTACAAAGCAGTCTAATTTCAGGTGCTCAAAATAACAGTAAAACCTACACGCCAAAGTAGTGCAGAATAAAATATTAAATTACACAAGTAAAGCATTTTCAAGACAATTATGTTTTTATGTTTTGACTTTCATATATAGTCCCTCAAAAATTTTAATGAAACCACTGTTCTAGTATGTCTTAATGATAAAAGATCAGATTTAGGAAATGGAATTATTGCCCCCTGGTGGCAGATTAAGAATCAATGCAATCGAAGAAAACAATCTCGGATAAATAAGCAAATCTTTCATTTTAAGAATCATGTCTTGGACAATTAACGTCTGGGGCTATTAAAAGAACACACAACCATTTTAATATGCAATAAGATACCAGTAAATGGGGATAATTCACATTTTTATCTACAAGAGTAATAAAGAATGTAGGATAAATTTAATTATCAGCTTTATAAAATGTAAATAATAACACACTGAGATAAAACTTTCTGAGCAACAGAATCCCACAGCCAAAACTCCTAACAGTTCACTCAGTTACTCCAAAATCTAATTTTCATTTAAATGAATAATTAGGCTTTATAATTTTCATGTAAATATAGAAAAAACTTCCTGAATATGAATCCATGTGAGGCTTTTCTTCACTCAGATATTCAGCAGCCAAGGACAGAGAAGCAGAGGAACAACAGAATTTGATCTTATGACTGGCTGGAACAACAGCATAGTTAAAAGTTGATGCAATGTTTTCCACATGGGTTAATACAGAAACTCATGTATCCCAATACTCAAATTACAGGTCATTAGCCTCCTTCCTAATATCTGACTACCCAACAATCATCAAAATCCTATTCAACGATTTCTGTATTGCATGGCACACTCCTTATATCACACAAAACTAAAGCAGCCTATTCCAAACCATCCTACTGCTCCAGCTGGAAAAAAAAAAAAAAAAAGCTTCATCATAGTGGGTTTAAACAAACTGTAATTACAATGGTAAAATACATCTTCCAATTAAGAGTATAACAAAGGGAGAGAAATATTAATTCTTTATGGGACTATGTTTATCACCATAGAACAGTTACCATGGATCATGCTGCCTATACAAAAATGAGTGTTTTTCAGTGATGTGTTGCTTCCATGACAGGAAAATCTTCTGCACCTGCAGCAGCCTAAGCTCTCAATAGAATACTGACAAACAACATTTGCATGATGTCTTTAATTACACAACTGAAAGCTTCATGTCTTCTGAAACGGGCATCACACTTTTGAGCAGCTTTAATGTATTTTTTTCCCTTCTTTTTTTCTTATAAATTTATTAGAGCATGACAGCAATCCACCTTAGTTCCACACACCTCTTCAAAGACAACTACTACCACGCAAGTAGTTAATTGAAAATTGATTACTATGAAGAAAACTCCATTCTCTATCAAGACATCTGGTGGATCAGCGGTGGCATAAACTACCCCAAAAGAATTTCTAACCTGAAAGGGCCTGAAACAGTCGATTAAAATGAATTCTTTTCAAGAGTGTTATTTGACCTGTCCAGTCTGGCATATCAGAAGATGAATGAAGTTCTTCATGGTTTTGCATTCCTCATACCAGACTGGCAGTTTTACACAATGTCCAATGAATTTCATGTTTCTCCCGAGCACCCGCCCTGAGGACATGGAAGTGACTGGGAATTTCATTGAAAGGGTAGGTGAGAGAAGCAAAACAGTTCACAAATTCTTTAAGCAAAAGAATTCCATGACAAACTTATCTGATGTACAATAAGGTAGAGGACAGTTAATTGCTGTAAAGAGCAATCAACAGATCAGCTATCTAACAAAGAGTTGTGTTTTAAAGCCCAGTTTTTGTCTGACAAGCATTAGATACCTACTAAATAATAAGTGAAGTAACAAGATGAGAGAGTATAAAAGGGGGGAAAAAAAACCCCAAACCAAAACACAAGTGATGCACAACTGCTCTCCACTCACTGACTGATACCCAACCTAAACCCCAGCAGTGATCAATCCCTCCCAACCAGCTCCCCCAGTTATATACTGGGCATGACATGCTGTGGTATGGAATATCCCTTGGCTAGTTTGGGTCAGGTGTCCTGTCACTTGCTTCCTCCTGGCTTCCTGTGCCCCTCCTCACTAGCAGAGCATGAGACTGAAAAGTCCTTGATCAGGGTAAGTGCTGCAGAGCTACAAATAAAATATTTGTGTGTCATCAGCATTATTTGAATTGACTAAATCCAAAACACAACACTGCACCAGGTACTAAGATGAAAATTAACTGTTACAGCTGAAACCAGGACACCTTCTTACACTAGCAAGTTATGACAGAATCAGACTCTTTTGCAAGAAAGCAATACTGATTATTTTCACACCTATTTGAGGAGGGTGCTCTCTCCTTGCTCACGTTGTACACGGAGTGAACAAAAACCTCCCTCCTCGCAGTAACCACAGCGGTGGGAACTTCCTCGTTTCAACCCACATCAGCCTAGCGCAGCGCTCAAGCCGGCCCTCGCCGGCAGCAAATCGTCTCCTCCATCGCTCTGGGAAGGCGATGAGAGCGGAGAAAACGCCAGTCCAGGCGAAACCCGGAGAAGTCACATTCCTCCCGGCGTGCAGAGGAGAGGCGTCCCCTGAGTAGAGGCGCAGCCGCTCGCCGTGCGGAGGTCGCCGACCGCCATGCCTGAGAGCACCATCCCCCTGGGACGGTGATGGGCGGGAAAGTGGTGGCGCGAGCGCGCCGCAAGGGCCGGCGGGAAGGGGGAGCGGCCGCCGCGGCGCCTCGTGGGGGAAGGCCGGGCGGCCTCACCCTAGCTCGCGCCGCTGCCCGGCCGGGAGGTTGCACGCGTGCGCAAAGGGGCGGGGGCTCCGCTCTCCCGCCCGCCCGTCCTCTGGCGGGAGCTGAACTGTGGGGGCGTCAGGAGGGGTGAGGCGGCCATAGCGAGCTGCGGTGAGGGCGGGACGGCCCCGACCGCCCTCTCCTCCCCCAGGTGGGGTGGGGATGGCGGCGCCTGCTAGCGGTATGGGGCCGCAGGCTCGCCGCGAAGGCCTCTGAGCGGCTTTCCTCCGTCGCTGTTCGCTTCGGTGAGAGAGCGCTCCCGCCGCTCTAGGCCGCGGCCGGCTGGGCCGCCCGAGGAAGGAGGAGGAGGGGCCAGGCGAATATGACCAGCCTTGGCAGGTGGGAACGTCTGAGGCCGCTGCGGCCGGACACACTGCGTGTAAGTGAGGTATTTGGCGGGCGGTAAGGGAGGTGCCGTCTGTGGATGGGGAAAGGGCGGGACGGCACGGCAACGCTTTGATCCCACCGCGGGAGCCTCTGAGGGCATTCCTGAAATTCCTCCCTCGCCTGCCCGGCAGGAGATCACCCTGTTGGAAAGGTGTGTCGGGCGTAGCCGGAGGGCGTAGTGATGCTTCCATCCCTCGTCTGCGTCGCAGCCGTCTGCCCTGAAAAGGAAACTGGTGATGTTAGTCATAGTGCTAAGGGATGGTTTTCTTACCTGTGGCTTCTTCATCGAGTTAAGTAGCTTGTTGTAGCAACGTCTGAGAGAAACGGACCACAGATGTGTATTCTGTTAGGCTCTGAAGATCTATGATGTTCAGGTGGTCTTATATGCAGCTTCCACAGCTGCCTTTTGTAGTGTTATGGGATAGCTAACAAAAACCAGGTTCACTTCTAATTCTGTGGAACTTCTTAAAGTTGCTTATTTTTCATTAACCTTGGGCTGCTTTTGGGCTAGTTCTTACACTGGAAATGGGAAATTTCCTACTATTTCTTACAATTACTTGACTGTTGAGCTACATATTGCTTGGTAGTATTGTCTTAAAGCCATCAAAAAGTTTACAGGAGTTTTTACACTGATAATAGGAAATTTATTACTATTGGAGATGATGATTGTAAGAAACAAGAGGTATATGGGACAACACCTTTATATAGGTGTTTAGATGTGTCATGATGCTTTCCTGAATCTGCTTCTCATAAATGGAGAAGTTGAGGTTGTGGTAATTGTTAGCAGCCTTGGCTTGGAATAGTGGAGTTCAAGACCCAGAGTGTAGTGAGAAGGGCTAGTAACAGAGTACAGAACCTGGATTGTAGCTTATTCAGGCTTCAGACTCCAGCTCAACTACCAATAGGTAGCTGGGATTTTAAACTGGAAAGCTGGAGGAGCCAAGGAGATGGAGATCTGGAAGGACAGGGACATCCTGATACTGATGACAGGTAACCATGTGGAGGGATGGGTGCAGCTATGGTTGCACTCTGGGAAGGGCAGAAAGAATACAGAAAGTGCAAAAGACTGTATCAAAAGTCTTGCTAAAGCTCATGTAGATAACATCCAAAGCTTTGGATCCACAGACCTAGTAATTTCATCACTAAAGATAATCAGGTTGCAAAATATAGTCATGTTGGCTATTCCCAATCACCTTCTCCTTCACATGCCTGAAATAGCATCCAAGAGAACTTGCTTTGTGATTTTTCCAAGGGCCTGAAGTGAGGCTGTCCAAGCTGTAGCTGACCTCCAGACTGTCAAAGATCATGAGAGCAATCTCTCAATGACATCAGCCAGCTTTCTCAAGATGTCAGCCACAGCAGACCTTCAGTACTTGTGAGGAAGTGAACAAGAAGCTGGTGCCAGATGCTCCACAGCCATGCATAATGGGAGGCTGAAAGAAAATAGCCATGAATTGAAACAAAAAAGCAGGAAAGGTTGCAACTTGATGTAGCCTGAATCTTTTTCACTATGAGGTTGGACAGCCAGTGGAAAGGGATGCCCAGAGAGGTGTAGCCTCCATGCTTTGAAATTTCGAGGACCCAATTGGGTAAAGCCTTGAGTAAGCTGCTCTGATCTAATGGCTGTTCCTGTTTGGAGTGGGAGGTTGAACCAGAGAGCTTCTTGGGTCTCTTCCAACTGGAATGGGTCTGAATTTGAAAATACTCCTTTTGTTAAATTGGGGCAAGGGTTGGAATGAAGTACCTGCTTAGGCTCTTCATGTCGGTGTCTTAATAAGAGTAGACTGCTTCTTGTCTTGTATCACAATACATAATTGTAATGCTGTATAACAGCGGCACATCTTCTGTATGTGAGCTGTTACATGGAGTAGCTGAAGTTTGTATTTGTAGAGTTTCTGCAGGTATCTGTGTTGTGACCATTGCTTGAGCATTAGGGAGTTCAGTGGTGGTTCCTGCTTTCCAAGGCCTAGGAAAGTGTTCTGAGATTAAGGGTTGAAAATTAATGAGCGTGTATCCCTTCTTTCCAGTGACAGGCCTTCACAGTAATACCTATTGAATTGTCAGCATTCTTGATAGCTGTAGCATCTAGAGGTGATTTGGGAATTTCTTCTGGAAAAGCTTCCTGTGTAGTTAGTGTTTTATGTCAGTTTTGTTTTTTTTCCCCAGCCACCAGTGATCAACCTGAAGGTGAACGATGGTAGGCGGGTTGTGAGAAGTAAGTTCCATGTATGCATGTTCCAAGAAGCAATGTTCCATGTATGAAAATTATTCTTGAAGTATTTCATGCTTTTTACAATGCTGAATACATGTTGTATGCAAGTGAGAAATTGATTTGTATCTAATATAGGCAGAACAGGAGCAGTGTTGCACACTAAATTAAATAAAAAGATATGAAGCAACACATTCTCCGTAGTTTTTTCCTATGCTGCGAGTATACCTTCCTGCTGCTATAAAGAAAATAAGATACAGGAAAAGTGAGAGAAAACTGGAACATCATGCTGGCAAATGTTTTCAAGTGGTATTAATAAATGTAAATACAAGCTTGAGTGAATTTGTGTTGGTTTTGGGGTTGGGTTTTTTTTCCTCACCAGTGGAAGTCTCACACATCTCACAGTAGCACAGTCCATAACTGTGAACCTGTCACTTCATGCTAAAGAGTGCACAATCTCGCAGCCATTAAATGCATGGTATGCTATGAGTAAAAGGGCATGTCTCTTTCATCCTTAACAGCGGGATTTGACAGTCTTTCACTGGCTCCAGCGTCAGATGAGTGCATGTGTACCACATTTTTTTGTGCCCCCAAAATACATGCTTTTTTATGCTTTATGCATACATAAAAATGTAAAGTGAAACAAGCTGTTCACCAGTAACATTTCTGTGAATATGCTGGTAACGGATACACATAGCACAGGGATCCCTCTTAAACCTGTGGCAGCCTGGTATCTGTAATCTTTGTTGCATTAGTAAATTTAACAGTGGTATGACCAGTTCTTTTGCCCTGAGGCCAAATAGTACAACCAGAGTTTGTCTGTATATTGTTATCATACTCCAGAACAGATTGGTCACGCCCAGGCTGAAACAGTCCCTGAAACCAAGCAAGCTCCTGAAGCATGCCTGTATATCATTTGGAAGTTCTATTGATTAATCTAGGCCAAAAAGGCAAGCAAAAATATTTTAAAAGTCGTGGAGCAAACGATAGAGCTGCAGTTCTCTGGCAGTGTCCTGACACTATCTGTAGTTAACCAAAGGTTTCATTGGTATTCATTCAGTATTCTGAGCTCATAGCCTACAGAATATACAGTTACACAGCTATTAATACCCATACCAGCAGTCTGAAGTTGTGGATGTTGGAAGCATGAAGATGCATGCTTCTTATTTAGATAGAATCATTGCAAACAAGTGAAAGTATATGTAGTTAATAGGCTTTATATGATGCCTTTGCAATGTCAGCATTTATAATTGCAGTGCTTTCAGACTCTTATCTTCATTGTTATTTCATCATTATTGTTTTTTTAAGGAGTGCTGCATACTCGCATAGTAGTTCACCATAAGTATTCTATCAAAACTTTACAGGAACTGTGAAAGTCAGAAAGCCTCGATTTGATGCATCCTTGGTTCAGTTGACCCGAAAATTCATGGATCTTGTCAAAACAGCTCCAGATGGTGTTCTTGATTTAAATGAAGTAGCAACAACGCTTGGAGTACGAAAACGAAGAGTATATGACATCACCAATGTGTTGGATGGAATCCACTTAATTCAGAAAAGATCTAAGAATCTTATCCAGTGGGTGTGAGTTGGCTTTGAAACTTCTGATTTCTGAAAGAATGAAACCCAACAACATTGAGTAATGTTTATACCATTGAGAGTATTTTTAAGCATACTGAATTACTTTTAATATATAACAATATTTTAAGTTCTGTTGTGTCCTTAAGATGTTTGAATTAATTCCTGTGCTAACAAGTATCAAGTACAAAAGCACAGTGAGGCATATTTCAGTAAAGTGTCCCAGAGTTCCTGGTTGTTTCTGTTAGTATACTTTGTATTCAATAAACAGGCTCTTATTTATATAAACATATTAGACAACTTCATGTTTTTCTAGAGGTTCTAGTCTTGACCAGGTTGTTGGAAAAGCACCAGAGCAGCAAACGCTTAAAGAAGAACTTTCTGACTTGTCAGCCATGGAAGAAGCTCTGGATGACTTAATCAAGGATTGTGCTCATCAGTTATTTGAACTAACAGATGACAAAGAAAATGCAAAATATCCTTTTATCTCTTGCATTACTTTTAACACATGCTTTTTGTTGCAAGTACTTGGGTATCTAGTAATAACTGTAGGCTGGTACCACAGGTGTGCATTAATACTTGATAATGAGTTTTACACTAGGAAACTTTGTGGTTATGGTGTAGTAGTGTATACTAGTCAGGTGCCCTGCTTTACAGTATCATGCATAATCTAGCCTGTTTTCAGGGGGCTAGTTAGTACTTGTGTGACCTTTTCACTGCAGAAGAATGGAAGTGGAGTGGTAGTCTTAGTACCCTGACCATCAACTTGTTCTCTCCATTATAGAGTAAAGCTGACTGTGGGTCAGGTCTTGACTTACCAGTGAGATTGAGTTGCTTAGTGAGATTGAGTTGCTTAGTGAGATGAGAAAGAGGACCCAAAACAGTCTCAGTGGCCAGTTGCCAAGAAGATACAATGGTATGTTGGTTGTGTCCTAATACTGTTCTGTTTCTTGAGAGTGGTTCCAGTGCAGTCTTGTCTTTCAGATGGGCTTTGATAATTGAAAAGGCATTTCTTTTAATATGACATAAAAATTGGTTTTTTGGCTTGGCTTACAATAAGATACTGTTTGGCTACCTTATGTAGCAGAATGTTAAGGCCTGTGCTCAAATGAAATGTGCCCATTTTCTGTATGATATCAGGAAAACTTTTCATTACTCCTTACCTATCCTGGTTAAGACAGTAATTCTATAGTTTTCCAGGAAATTGTTTATGTGCATAGTTATTACAAAACAAAGTAGTTTCTCAAGGACAGTATTCCCTCTGCTTTGTAGACTTAATGACCATATCTGTGAAAACTTTATCAAATGTGTTTGGTTTCTTAATATTGAATATCTTTATTTTTTTAAAGCTCTTTCCTTCCTATAAATAAAGAAAAAAGATCTTCCACTTGTTAGCTAATAATTTTACAGAGCTGGTATTAAAGTAACTTCAGCTGAACCATTTACCACTTTTCTTAAGATATGTTGAAGCAAAATATCAACTTAATATCATACTCTTTGCTTCTGCCCACTAGCAAATTACTGTACAGGATCCTTGACCAATGTGTACACTAGCTTATGTGACATACCAGGATATCCGTAGCATTCAGACATTTCAAGAACAGATTGTGATTGCAATCAAAGCTCCGGAGGAAACCAAGTTGGAAATACCAATTCCTAAAGAAGTAAGTTTTGCATATTTCTCTCATGAGGGAACAGAATTTCTCAAATGTGATTTTTGCAGCAGCAGTCAGTAACTGTTTTCTGGTTTCTTTGTCACATATAGCAAATATTGGTACTTCATGGTTCTTTTGTTTCACTAAACAATGCTATAGGGCTGGTAGGTCAAGAAACTAGTTTTCAATATTTTTCTGCTCACCTAAATTATCAAACAACATGTCTGAATGTCTGAGCTTTAGTTATATGTTTTTTCTAGAGAGAATGTAACACCTGTAATAAAAGTTACTTATTTCCACTACCAGTTTGCTTGATAATTACTAGGATAATGAAACTTCCAAAGAGCTGCTAAATGTTTGTATGCTAACATCTACAAATACTGTAAATCTCAGTAACCCTGACTTGATAATGATCTTAACAGCGTAGAAATGCTTAATGAGTAGATAGCTATTGTTAGTATAATAACAAAGTATGAAATGCACAGTATGGTTGCCAAAAGAAAATCTTTTGGCACTCTACTAGATCATGTCAAGGTAGATTTTTTTTTTTTTTTTTTTTTCTTGGAGTTTGAGGGCCAAGCACCGCCCTTACCTTGTGGTACCACCCACATCCTCCTACTTAGGTCGTGCAGGGAAGCCTTAGCTTTGCCCTCTGCACCCAGTCACACTGCAGCTGCATCAGGGATAATGTACGGGCAACACACTGTTTAAAGCAGTGCTGTGAAAGAGAGGAAATACTGTAAGTAAGCTTAAAAAAAAAAATGGAGCTTTAATTCTGGTTTCTTTGTGTGTGTGCATTTTCTGTACTGTTCTTAATTGTGTAGTCATCAAATTTGCCTTGCTGTGTGCATAGAAAGGGAGGTAATATTGTAGGAAAAGGAGATATGAATCAATAGAACCAGAAGATGCAGATCCACTGCATGGATCTCCAGGGGTTTCTCTGTAAAAGGAGCTGGCTGTCATCCTATGAAGATGAAAAAGACAAGATTTCAGAGGCATCCTGAAGCGAAAGAAGGCAGTATTTGAAAAGCTGTATTTTACAGAGAAGAGAATTTTCTCTCCGTTGTCCATTAAATTTGATTAGCTATGTGCCCTGCTATGTGACATCTGCTGAAGAACAGTAATTCAGTTCTGTTGCTTTTACCATATTACGAAAGCCACTGTGTGCTCTCATTTGTTTTCTGACCCTTGGCTCTGACTTGTCAAGTGTTTTGTCAAATTTTGTTACTCTTCTTAAGCATGTAGTAAATCTTGGTCATATATCTGAAGGTCTGTAAAAAGAATAAAGATTCATTAAGTGAATGTTCATCCAAAGTGAAACCTTGTTAACTTAATGGTGCTTAATAATCGGCCTACAAATCTATGTAATAGTCATAATTTATGTAAACTAGTAATGCAATTTTAAGTAGTAATGGCATTCTCTATTCTATTCTTCATCCACTGGCTTTGGTATATATGCAGAAGTAGGTAACTGATGCATATAGACCAAAGAACAAATCTTACACAAGTTGCTGTTTTGTAGGACTGCATAGCGGTACATGTGAAGAGCACAGAAGGACCCATTGATGTGTATCTGTGTGAGGTGGAACCAGAGAAGCCAGGTGCCAAAACTTTTGAAGACACAGATACAGTCACTTCTGAAACTGAGCCCACAGATCCTCCTGATGAAGGTAGTATCCTTGAGTTACACTTTTATCCCCATGTAATATTTTCTTTAAAGATGGTCATACCGTTCTGATAAAGTTGAAATCTGTGTTGCGCAAGTACAATTTTCTGAGCATAGTTTATGACCAAGATGTGTAGGAGTAAATGAGATGCCTAAAAGAGGACTTTGTACTGTTGTGTCACCTCACAACAGCAGAAGGTTAGAGCACAGGGCACATGCACACACAGCAAGGCACTCTTCTTCCCTGACCCTTTTCTTCCTTTGCTTGTGACTGGTTTCCTGTCTGAGCTGTGCTCTGCAGATGGAACAGTGTGTGTCAGTTCTCAGCTGCCTCACTGCAGAGTCCAGCAGCTCACTGATACAGTTGTCATAAGAATTAAGATGCTGTTTCAAACAAGAGAGTGTGCTGCTCTTGCTCATTGCTGCCTTGTCTAAAGGAGGGCTAACAGACAAGAGAGGTAGCATTTTGATCTCCTGAACCAAGATTGGCTGGAATATTGTCTCTCAAGAGCCCCAGTGCTGCAGGATGTTGTGATTTAAAAATAAACGTGGCAGGAATTGCAGTAGCTCAGAACACAAAAGATAAATTATTTTTAGCAATGCTCCTTTATAGTTGAGGGGAAGAGCTCACTTTTTAGTCTTAAGATGGGTTTTTGGAGGTTTTTTTGGTTTGGTTTGGTTTTTTTACTTTATTTTCCTTGAAAAATTACTCTATTTTATTTCCTACAGCAACACTAATCATATTCCTTTTTTCACTTTCCTTTCAAAGTGAGATCTCCGGGGGAAGAAGAAACATCACCTGAGCTGACAGATTAGTTACAACTCAAAAATCTAATAGAAAATGTAAATATCTGTATTATAGAGCTGCTCCAAAGCTGCTTGGATCTGCAAAGTTACTGACCTGAAATGTTCAAAGGTTAAGTGCTTTCACAGGATTGCTCATCTTTGCAAGTCAAAGGAGGCCAGTTCCTACAGTTGCTTTTAGGAGCTTTGTTTATGTAATTGCATGTAATCTACACACCTTTGGGAAAATGGTATTTTTAGCTTATGAAGTAATTGAAGGAAAACATAGGCAATTAATTACTTCTAAAAATGACAATATTTGGAAGGATCCACAATCCTTGTGAGAATGTATATGATAAAGAAAAGCACTTTTCAGTTCTGAGGTTCCGCTGCCACTAAGCAGGATTGTTGGATGTGAGTGTAATAAAGAACTGGTGTATCAGAAGCCTTCACTATAAGGAACACAATGTAAATATCATGCAAGTTATGCCTTACACTGTGTAGATGCTGTGTGCATTGTTTGCATCCAGCTCTCCATGACCTGTGGTATGAACACTGAAATTAAGTAGCTTTTTGTATATATCTGTACCATGTCTGAGTAGTTACTGATGTAGATTTCTTGTGATAGTTTGCATTTCTGCCTTTGTACAGCAAAGAAATAAAATAAGCTTATGAAAATATTACATAGTCTAATCAGTCTACTGAGATATGTTGGGTTGTCTTTGACAAAACTCACTGGATAATTGCAAACACTCAAATCAATGTGGAACTTTCAGGTCTGCTAGACATGGTGCTGGCAGCTAGCAGTTAGATCCGATTCTTTTGATGACACAATACTGTAGCAATTATCAGAAGAAACATGATGAACAATAACTACTTAAGTTGGTCTCTTCCAGTTTCTAGAGTTTACGTACAGCATAACTTTAGCCTACTACCATTATCTTTGTGGCTTTAGCTGGCAAAAATCTGTACAGTACTTGACAACTACATCTGTATTCATCCATCTTTAGTATCTGTAAAATGAAGTTCATAATTTTGGTACCATTATTTTAAAATGATAAAACTGTTGCCATACAAATGCTGTATGGAAAAGTGAACTTCATTGTTCTCTGTGTGAGGAGGGTTGGGTGGTTTTTAAATTGGAACTTCAAGTCCTTGTTTTCCCAGACACACAGTATTAATGAGTATCCATCTACTCGCAGGTGGAAGCAACAAAATTAATAAAGCCCTGAAGGTTTTAACCAGCAATTCTACAACTATTTTAGACAGATGCTGTGAAATTAAATGCCCAGTGTGCTACAGTACAAATAAGGCAGGGCAGTTGGCACTGAAGAGCTTAAATATGCCTAAATACAGATTGACTGTTTACCCAGCTTTCTACAGGGTTCACGAGTTCCCCAGAATGCGTAGCATTACACTGTGTGAATTGGGAAATGCACCAACTATGAGCTTGTGTCAGGAAGTAATCCTGACTCTCTGTGTGCTGCTAGCTGCAGAATACAGGACTTTAGTGTAGGGTACTATTTTCTGCATCTCTATATAAAATGCACACTATAGGCTGAACTGTTACAGTAATAAATAAAAGCAAATTGGAAGCATGTTTCATATGCAGATCACAGAAACGGGGAAGGTGTTCCTCAAGTGGAGCTGGGGCCGGGGTTAAATGACATCCTCTTTCCACATGAGAAGGTTGTGCTGCTCCTTTAAAGCTGGCTTCTGGCCAGGTGGCAAAGGAGCTGTTTGATTTTTTTATACTGCTGTTCTGTATTGGTGGGGAGAGAGATCAGTGCCTAAGGGAAGCCTGGATCCCCCTACTGTGGGTCAACAACTGGGGCTAATGTTTGCTGTGAAACATGTAAAAATTTCCAGCACCAACAACTAATCCCGAATGCTGTGCCTAGGGGCAATGTTTTGTTCACATTTTTAACTTGAATTTACACAATTAGCCCTGTGAAATTGCATAAGCTGCAATATGACAGTTATAACTATTTTCTTAAATACATTTATTGTTTTGGTAGTGCACCTTTAGCAGAACAAATGGACTTTTGAAGACTAAACCACTTTGTTGTTACTACTTGTATACAGTATTATGTACTTGCAGTACTGGAAAACAGGGTACTATATAAGGTTGATACACTAACTAGCTGAGAAAACTGGACTTGAGGAAAGGTTCCTGAGTGATGCTGAACTTAAATACAAGTTATGAGCTCACTTCAAAGGTAAATGTGATAGGGCCTTACTCTGAATCTGTATTATAGACCTTGATTTTCTTTCTGAAAGGTTCTGAATGATTAAAGTATGTTTGTTGAGTCTGTATCTGTCCATTTTCAGCATATTTGTATGTGTAAGCACTTCCCTCAGCTGTTGGAGGACTCTGCCTGTAATAAATGAAAAAGCTCTAATAACGTTTTTGTCTTCCCTTCAATGTGAATGGCTGAGCATCTGAATGCATTAATCAGCAGCAGCAACAGCCAGGATCTGTCATTATAAAATGGTCTGGGTTTGCTGACTGTAGCTGGAACAAACACCACAAGTTGCCAGTTCAGGTGGTGTTTGGTATGGGAAATGACTCGTCAGGGGTTTCAGATGTGAACTGCAGTTTTTAAATAATGTGATTTGTAAAGAAGAGGGAAGATTGCTTTAAATAATTGTCTTTTAGAAAGCACTTGTAAGACAGCAAATTCCTTCCTTTGAATAATTTTTTTGCTGAGTGTGAAGAGCGTTGTTTAGAAGCATAATTAAATTACACTGACCTCAGAAGTCACTTTAGCGCTTGCTGTTTTCCAAGGTGAAGTTAGCCTGCTTGCTGGCAAGTCGGCTGAGCCTGCAGAGCTGGACTGGCCTGCAAGCTCTAAAACCTCATGCGCTCCCAGCCTGGGCTGATGGGCCAGCTCCAGCACCGTACTGGGACTCCAGTGACTGTTGAAGTGAACCTGTTGCTTTTGGTTCTGCTTCTGATCCACCAGCAGTCATTTGAGAGAAGCATGTTGAGGCTAAAACCACATAAATTACACTTGGTTGTGTACTGTTTATATAAATCTCCATGAGGCTTCTCACATAGGTGTTTATTGAAGGACTAGGATATTCATTTGTGAAAAGACCAGGTATGTGTTCAGAAGGAAATCTTAGCGATGTTTGAAGAGAAGCCTGGCTCTTTCCATGTATCCTGTCCACGGTTCTTTCCCTTTCTTTATCCCAAGCTGCCTAAGATCCCACAGATGTGCTGTCCAGACACCCCTCATCTATATGGAGGCATATGGTGGCTTCTCACAATGTGATCCCTGGATGAGGTTTGTAATTGCCCTTGGATTAAGTGATGGGGCTGGAGGAGATGATCCTAGAAGTTGTAACAGCGCATTCAGAAGACACAAGCTCAGGATGTCATTAGTCTTTCATTGACTTTTATTAGGTCTCTAATATTGCACAGCATCCTTCTTCAGAAGGCAAACTGGGCTCTTCAAATAAAAGCTTCGGGAATCTGAAAATCTGCAAGAAGCTATTCAAGTTCCTGAAATAGTTTTGCTTACCGTCTTTTGTAGATTCTAGTGCAAATCGTGCACTGAAGTGCTTTTAGAGAAAACAGTATTCTTTTCCAGACAGATGCAATTTTGGTGTTGCAGCTGTCATCTTTTTGCAAAGAAAGTCTGTCTTCAGATGTTCTCATGTACTAGGTTGTACTCTGCCTATGCTCTTGTTCAGAAGTGTCAAAAAATACACTGTGTGTAGAATGATGAATGAATGAACTCCTATTTTCCTGGTGAGACTCATGAATATTCAGACTGTTTCTTCCTGACCATACAGTGGCTATGAAAGTACTCTGATGGACACTCCACTGTTAGCTGGGCACTCAAGGATTAAACCAAGCTTTCCAGAAGTTAGTTGTGATCTTGTCATGATCCCTAACGCACCTAGGAACACAGGACAATACCCGCATGCTGCCCCCATCCCTTACACTAAAGCAGGTTGCACAGAATTTGTAGTCAGAAGCAGAGAACTGTGATTTACTTGATAATGCCAATCCCCACAAATCACTTTTTACCAAGCACCATTCTCACCACCAATGCTGGCAATGCTTTAGTTTTGTGTAAGAAACAAATTTCTTGTGGCAAAAATCCCCCTAGTGTTAGACAGATTCAACTTTAACTGCCCAGAAGGTGCGGAAGGCCTTCAAACTGGCGGAAAGCTCTCAGTGTGATGATTTCTACCCTTATTTGGCTGAAGAGAAAACAAACACCTTCAAAATGATGCAGAATGACCACATCTTGGGAGAGTATTTATGAGGGAAATACAGGGAGTTGCCTCAAGAACTGTAGGATCAGCTAGTGATTAGAGGTTTGAAAATAACAAAATACCATGAAACCACAAGCACTACCTTTTTTCTGAGATTAAGCAAGTCTTAATTGCAGCTTTTTCTTGGAGAATTGAATAAAGGGATAAATACAAATATCAGTTTTTCAGTTGCCAAAGTTGACACATAGGTTGGCAGTCTCAGTGCACAGATCAGTGGGTTTGACTTGTTTGAAAAGTACCAAAAACATTGACAGCCTTGACCCATTCCATAGCACAAAAGGCAAATATTAATTACTGTGTATTTATTTATTAATTATGTGCTTCTCTCAGTTTGAAAGCCTCTAGACTGTATTAAACATGTACTGCAGATTGAACCTCAGGAATCTGAAGTTCTTTTCAAACAGGATTTAAATTTCTGAGGTTAGATAATTACTCCACAGAGTCACTAAAAATGTTATTTTCCAAATGAAAATATCTTTATTTGCAATCTGTAAAATATTGTTCCTTTATACATGGAGAAAATATAGACCGTTACAATCTGGAGAGGGCGGTTTGGAAGGCTGTCCAGATATTGTCTGCGTGTGATATATGTGCCTCTGAGGATCTGTTGCCTAGAAATGAAAACAAGACAACAATAATTGTTTACATAGATGTTGCCTGAAAACTTCTCAGGCATTTATGCTCCCTCTGCTGGCTTTATGCCAGTGGCCCATTTCTTAAATTGACAAGTGGGAGCTATTTTGGCGGGGGGAAAAAGGGAAGTCTGCAAAACAGCATTTGTGATTTGGAGAGAAAATCATACTGTTCTAAAGGGAAAAATGAAAACCCCTCCCAATGCTACTTAAAAAGTTTTTATTACCTTTGAAATCAAAACCCCATTAGGATGCTGTCTGTTCATTCAATTAATTGCTTCTGATCAGCTTAAAAAAATTGAGGTTCAGCTAGGAATAGTCATTCAGCCATGTGCTTTACTGACAGCTTTGAAAATGACTCAAGTAAGCTGGATAGATTGTACTTGGAGCTCAATTGTTACACTTCCATATTTTGTGTAGGTAATAGTTTAAAGATAATAATGGGTTCATAATACTGGTAGTTCAGTCAAATTATGAGATACAGAACCATGATTATCACTAGGGTGAAATTTGGGGTGTCTCTTTCCATATAGAGAGAATCTCAGCATGGGCTGTCCTCTAAGGACAGTTGTACTCACATATAAAGCCATATATCCTTTCAACACCACATCACACTGCTCTCAGGCAGCTTGCTGCCTCTGGACAAATCAGTTCTCTGTGCTGCGCCTATTTGCAAAAAGGGGATGACTTTCTTGATCTCCTCTGCCAACTCCCCTCAGTTCTCCTCTGCAGTGGCTCCTAAGAGTGTACCAGCTTCTCCAGAAAGGTTGCCCAGCACCAACATGGGCAGTGCCTGGACTTTGCTATGCTCCATGGAGCAATCACAGCAGGTACCAGGACCTCCCAGCTGCTCTAGAAGAGCATCCTCTCTGAAGACAGCATCCCAAAACTCCCTGCTGGCTTGGAAGACACTGCCCCAGTGCTTATTGATGCTTTCAGTCTTTAGTGCATGGCCTTTAACAAATTAAATGGCAAGATTAAATTAGCATCTTATTGTCAATTTCAACTGAGAAATTGACAAAGTGTGCAGATGCACAAATAAATGTTCCTTATGTTTATTTTACATATATTGGGGTTTTTTCCTTTTGGTATCTATCAGTCTTGTATTATGAGACAGGAAAATCTGATTAACCTTTAGTATAACTTACATTTTTTTTCAGTTATGACAAAATTGTTCCCTCTCTAGATTAAAAAATATGACAGTGACAAAAAAAAAAGCTTAGAAATAGGACTAACCCTTTCCTGACCCTCTTTTCATCTCCCAGTATTACAGTGGCCAGAGAGGAACTGAAAAGGGTCCATCCTTCCAGCATCGCAGCTTGTGTTAAATAAACACTCTAAACAGCCTGAACTGGTGCAGAGTTTCAAGAGCAACTTTGATGAAGGGAAAAAAGGGAGAAATTATCTGCTATTTATTATCTGTTTATGTCAGACATGTCCCAAGCCCCACACACTGACTGAAGTGCATAGTGTGCAAAGGCACAATTATATGGACATGCTGAGCCTGGGGATGGCCAGAGCTGCTCACAGGCTTCCCAGAGGCTCTGGGGCCACTAGAGGGATGTCTACAACCATCCTTCCACCAGCTCCTGAATCCCAAACCACCACCACACATAAAATCATATAATCATAGAATAACTTGGGTTGGAAGAGACCTTCAAAGGTCATCTAGTCCAACCCCCTGCAATGAGCAGGGACATCTTCAACTAGATCTCTGACCAGCTGCAAACAACACTTGGCATCAAACAGGAACTGAAAATGCTGTAAAAACCATATCCAAGGGCTTCTCACCATGGCCTAGGGAAAATATTTGGAAACTACCAATCCCGAAGGATGAAGCACAATGCTGGCGCACCACATGGTCCAAGTGAGCTGATCAGAAACCTTCTGGTTGAACAGTTTTTCACCATCTAATTCCAATCTGGTGGAAAGCAAATGGTTTCCCCCCAGCTCCCTAGCTGCTGCTTTCTTTCTAGCCCACCAGACATGACCCATACAAGACCTTTTGACAGCCCAAGTTCAAGAACTCCCTGGTCTTGGAAGAGCAGGAGGTTTAGACTATGGTGGTACCAGCTGACTGACTCGGTGAGCTATGCAGCTGCAATACCAGTCATGGGGGAATCTTGGGTAGCTGCTCAGAAAATTCTGAAATACCCCAATTTTGTTCTTTTGTGTAGTGAAATCTCTGTTCATGCGCTGCTCTGCAGGCTGCAGCACATCCAGCGCTTGCTTCCGAGCTGGAATTCTGTTCTACTGTAACATTTCCTACCCTTTCAGTAACTACAGCCAGATACATCTTTTTTATTTATATTTCCTATGGTTTAGCTTGTATCTTGTGGCATGGCATCATCTATTCAAACTACCAACAGGTTAGCAGTATGCTCAGTGCAAAAAGTACTTCTCTTCAATTTTTTTATTAGTTCTAAGCTAGTTGACCAGAAAAGGATTAAAATTTGATAGTGCAGAGCCCCTCCCTCCTACAGGGACCACCTTGGAACTGATGGGATGAAAGGAGATGAAGAAACAAGCATTATTTGTATGTGCTATAACAGGCCTGGTGAACCCCAGAACAGCGTAAGTCATGAGCCCTAATTTATTACTCTGGCTGGGTAGGTGGGTTGAACTCTTAAAAAAAAAGATAAAAATGTGTTTTAATTTAGCTAGAAGAGAAGCAGCATTGATTTTGAAAGTGGTAATAGCTAGACTTGGATGACTGATTTATTCATTTAAACAGTTAATTCCTCGGGAAATGTGGTTTCAGTCATGTCTAAACTATTTGCTTCAAATTTGCTGAATAGTTTTGGCTGGAAAAAAAACAAAGGAGGGGATAAACTCTGTTGGAGGAAAGTACCCAATTACCCAACAGCTCAATGATCAGAGCATTTACTTACGTAGCAGAGCCCCCATAGCAGACGCTGTTTTAAGGCAGGCTATGCTTAATCTTTCCTGTTACCACTTTGATTTTGTCCAGACGGAGAGGGATGGAGACAAGCCTCCCAAGGGATCACACTGGTTCCCAGGGTGAGAAGTCCTGATTCTCATGCTCCTCCTCACTGACCCAAAGAACTTGGTGCCTCTGTGCAGGGCAACAGCTTCAATGCAAGGAAGAATTTCCCCTTTCTCCCACTTCTGGTATCCCTAGTCCTTTGAGAGCTTCCTAAGAAGTAGAACTGTGTTTCAAATTTCCTTGGACAAAAGGAGGATTTCCTTATTCTACATATCTTCATGCAATGAGACTGAAATAAGAGACTGCCTCTCTCCTTTCAAGCATCCAGAGCAAATATTCTACATTGGATTAAACAGAACATTTCGTTGTCCACACAAAGAAATACCTTCAGGTTATTTTCTTTCAGCAAGGAAACCAGCCAGTTTGGTTACATCCAAACTGTGCTGGTTTTTATTATCTTCACCATGGGTTTTGAACAAAAATGCAACATCTACAAAGTCTTTGACTGGTCATGAAATAGTTTGGTTTCACTTTCATCCAGCCTGCACAACGCTTCTTACAAACCATTATGTCTGCAGCCACACCAACAAAGAACTGGAAACAATGCTGAGGGCTTCCAACTCCTGTACCTACATTGCCAGTCCCCACGTGTATAGCCCCTTCAAAACGCATTGACCACCTCACAGGCAGTTATTTTCTTCCTGCCCTTACTTGTATGAAGGTTGTACAAACCCCCAGCATTTACAACTAGAAACTTCTTTATTTCTCATCTAAGTTTTTTCATGACCACTTTACATGCATATGTTCTTCTGTCAGCACTGTTCTGTAATGTTCAGATCTCTTAGCCTTCTTGGTGTGGACTTCCTTGGTGTATCTACCAACACCACCATATTCCCAGTCACCCCTCTGCTGGACTTGGTAAATTCACATAAAACAGGTTGCCTTGTTCCTTTATCTCTGCCCAATCCCCAGTTTCAGTTCCTCTCCTTCGATACAGATGAGCGATGAGTAGAACTATTTATGTCCCAGAAGTGTTTTTACTTGATCTTGCCCTTATCCTATCTCACTTGTGTATCTTTTGGTAATTTTTACAATACCATTTACCCTTTTTAACTCCACATTTCCATCAGCTAATGGAAGCCTGAAGTACTTCTCAGCTGTTTCCAAATGGCAAGTTCCCACATTATATCAGAATTTCTTACTAGTCCCTAAGGACACATCCCTCTATCAACCGTACCACTTAATTACATCCTATCATTCCTGACATTGAGATATTCCAGATCTTCCAAGAAATAGCCCAATCCTCAACCCTCTGTTGATTTTGTCGTTGGACTCTGTGTGAATCAGCAGCATGCTTCCTGATTTCATGCTGCAAAACAAAAAGGTTCCAATTTCAAAATGTTAAACAAGATGGACCAAGGCTGGTCCTTGTCATTCCTTCCAAACCAAATCTCCAAGGATTCAACTAGTACCCTCCTATTTCACCCCATCAAGCACTGCTGTCCTACCTATAGTTGGCTCTTTGTAGTCCAGGAATAGTATGTTATCGTCTGTAATGTTTTATAGGTGAATTTCCTACAAAGAATGTATATTAAAATTTCCCTTAGTAATTCCCACTAACTCCAGCCTTACCATATGACCTTATTTGCTGAAGACAAGGTAAATGAGATCAGTGGCACTTTTCCCCCCTTTTTTTATAGCTGTGATTAGTTCAGTATGATGTACATTTAGACTCTTTGCTATTTTCTTCCATATCTTTGTCATTTGCCAGTAATGTGCTTTTAAACATTGTATGTTACTGAGGTCACAGGAGGAGTTTGGAAGTGTCATATTTGTCTCCTTTTAGGATACAGATCACACTTACTGTTTTCAATCATACAACATCATCCTGGCAATAGAAACTCATTTGAGTGTCAGTTGTTACTGAAATGAAGACGTAGGTTTAGTAATTGCAGAATTCTGACGCTTATCTGATACCAAATTTATTAAAATCGTCTCTTTTTTTTTTTTTTTTCCTATTTGGTTGTAATTACCATTTCTACGGCAATTTTAATTTTCATAACCTTCTGCTTATCCATTCAGTAGCTTGTTTTAATATTATCACCCATCACCAAATTCTAGATGAAGTATTCATTTGGACTGAGGCAAAACTGAGATCATCTCTATGCTAATGTCTTCACACAGTGGTCCCATTTATTATTTGAGAGTCAAGTCTAGTAATAACAGTTGTTGAACACAACTGCTCTTCTTGTTGGACAAAATGAGAAATAGAAAAACAGTACTTTCTCCAAACAGGAAGAAAAAAGATAGGGTTCCTGGATATTCCTTTTCTTCCCTTCTTTTGTCCTTCTCTGTGCCAAGTGTTTACTTTGCTGCTTGATTCTGATGTTGTTTACATATTAAAAGATGTAATTTCTCCAAAAGTGTAAACTCTTATCTGCAAAGCTGTATCTTCACTAGTGCACTCACAATTGTTCTTATTTTACAGCCTCTGCAAGCTCCCCAAGAGCAGTCACAGCTACCATAGTTTTTTAAACTCCAGTAACAGCTAGACTGCCTTTTTTTCCCCACAATTAACAGTAGCTAAGTCTTGATGAAAAGCAGATCGTAAGAATGACAGTGCTAATACAGAGACACATAATGTGGGTATTCAGAGATGCACACAGAACTACAGCACTGATCATCTTTATTTAGACCATTCCATACAAGTCATTTCCCCCCTAATTGCAGGGAGTGTTTGGTGGCCAGAGTTTTACTGTCCCTTTCCAAGCCAGTTTCTGCATACTTATGGCTAAAGGCCAGATCAACAGAAAGATTTATTAAGTGCCTACAATGGTTCTCACATCAAAATCCAAGACTGCAATCCAAAAATACTCCTGTCAGTAGCCACCTCACTGTGAAAGTTTCACTGTCTACCTTCTTGCCTCCATCCTGTGATGGAGGAATGCTGAACGTTCTCATCAACAGGCTAAGGAGCCTTTTCCTCCCTGCCTCTTCATCTCTTGATGCATTTTTACTGCATAAAGACTGCTTCAGCAGAATGCATCCTTAAAGAGGCAAACCCACACACAAGTTTGCAAGATAATGGCTAGAAACTTTATTTGGAGGTGGAATATGCGGCATGAATTGCCACAGGATGCAGAAAGGAGAATACATACATGGGTTCTCAGATCAGGATAGATATGCTTGTTCAGACTATCTATCATCTGGGAAAACTAGAGATTTGAGTGCATTTCTTATAACAAGTTTTCTACAGTACACAGTACACAGTTTACACAGTACACAGACATCTAACATGTCTGATTCTCCTCAGGTTTTCTGTAAGGAGCTTATTTGCTCAATTCTGGACTTTGAGAGCCATTTTGGGAAGAAAGTGTTTAAATGTTTGATCTTAAATCAGAAATGCTTGTGTTCATATGGGTACACATTCACTGGAAGAAGTAAGTATTACAGGCACGCAAGTGATGGGATTGAATCAGTCCTTCATCCCCTTGTCAGAATTAAAAGGAGTCAGAAACAAGCTCCAAGAAGCTATGGCCAGAACTTCTAAGGAACCAGCAGCTTTGTACCCTGTGTGCTTCCAATTCTGCGGCCTTTACAATACGTCATATAAAGGAATTGCTGGGATAATGCTCACAGCAGAAGTAAGAGTGGCAGAAACCCTCCTCTGCTCCAAGTTTCTGTGATAATAAGCATTACTGCAGCATGAGAGGGAGGATTTCATAAATCAGAGCAGCCCCTTGAACCGCTGTAACATCCCTATGGGCAACAATGCCCCAAACTCCACCTAAATGCAGAAAGCAGCAAAGAAAACTTGAGGTCACTTTGTCTTTACACTCCAAGCTATGCTTACTGCAACTTTCCTCCTGGGACTTGCAGCAGAGAATCTGGCACATCAACATCACGTAAGCATTTTAATTAACCTAGATTCGCAGTTTCACTTCTGTCTTCCCAATGCACCCAAGAGGCTATGAAAACTGCCTTATTAACACAAGAAATGTTAGTTAGCTGGAGAGAATTATATAACGAATTAAAAGACAGGCAAAGACCAAGTCCTGAATTATCAGGACACACCCAGGCATTACGCAGCCAATTTTCACACCTCCTCTTCTTCTTTGATCCTCTGGTATTTATGTTTAAGACACTGAATTCAACACAGCACAGACAGTACCAACAGTTCTGCATCGATCAGCTGTCATGCTGTTTGAAAGAGCAGGAAGCACTGATATCTGTTATATCATACCTATTGGAGACAAAGATATATTCATTCCCAAGTAGGAACAGCAGATGTAGGCCTTTACCTATAAAGTTTACCACGTGAAGATAATTCCTTTAACATCCACTTGATTAGTTTGGTTTGAATTTAATTATACAGATGGCTGAGTGGGTTTGTAATTTTATAGCTGGCCTGTGCTAGTGATTGATGTGGTAGTGTCGCTGTTACTGAGGACTGGTTTGGAAACAAATGGGGTTGGAAAAGCTGCTTGTATTTAAAGCCTGTAGTTGCAATGCAACAGATGCTGTACTATGAATTAAATAGACGACTGTTGAACAGTGTTTTTTTGTGGACTTTACATAACTATAGCATTTGCACCAAGACAACACTTGAATCAGAAAATCAGCAGCGATGATGAGTATGGCTGACTTTGTGACCCTTTTAAAAACATGTGCTTTTGCATCTCCCAGATACAGAAGTCATGTACTTTTCTTCCTGTCTCTTTTCATTAATCTAAAATAAAGGAAAACGGATTATTTTTAATCCAGAAAAAGAATTTATTAACCCTTAGACTGATTAAACACTAGCACATAAGAAAGGAAAATAAAACCCAAACACCACCACAATAAACTTATATTTCTTTCTGTCCCTACTTCATGTTCATGAATCTGAAAATAAAGAAACCCTTATCCTAGTGAAGTAAATGTAAATTATTTTCTGCAGGTAGAATGACAAACCGCAGCTACAGCCTCCAAAGTCTCATTATTTAAAAAAACCACCTCTTGTCCTATTTCCATCACAACAACAATGATCAGCTGTGACTGATGTTCAAACATCAGTGCGTCATCCTGCAGCAAGGAGGGACGATAGTTACGCACCTTTGCCCGTACTAGTTTGTCGTGGCTTAATTTTGGCATCTTTCAAAGACTCTGTATTTGCTTGGACAATCTGTCTTTTTGTCCTCTTACTTTGCTGTCACAATTTGGTTCTCATTCACGACAAGAGGCACTTTATGTCTCCAGGCAGAGATAGACCATGGCAACTCACTTTTCCATGCTTCTGTTTCCCAAGATGCTAAACACAAAAATGGGCTAAATCCACATGAGATGCTAATCCCAAATTTTAGGTTTACCAATTCATAGAACTAACTCCCCCACAAGTAGTGCTCTTATGCTCTCTTTAAAACACCTGCAGAGAGTGGGAGCCCAAGATCATTTACAAAAGCCTTAACAAGTCAGCAGCAAGTGCTAAAAATGTAGCAGCCCTTTCTCCAAAAACAGATGTGCAGATGGGTAGTTTCTCTCCTTTCCCTTCTTTTGCAAGAGCCAGTAGTGAAAGCATGCCTGAGGTTCTGAGACAAATCCCTCTTCTTCCTGAGAAGGCTTGATCCCTATGGAATACCCTAAAGCTGATGACTTTTAACCAATAAGCCCAGTTTACTAACTTCCTACAGACCTGCTCAAACATATGCAGTCAGTTCTGAAAAAGGCCAACAGCAAATTTCTGACTGCCTTGGGACACCCAAGACATATTTGGACTGTAGGCACCTAAAGAGTTAAATGGCATTTCGGGGAGGAGAGAGGAAGGCAAAGGATCCTACTGTGGACTCACAGGCTTACACCTGCAGCTTGTACATTGGTGGAAAGCTTGGACTTTGCCTCACAAAACTTGGTAAATACCATTTGACAATGCACTGCATCAGACTTCAAACCTATTGTGCAGTCAAGGAAAAACAGTTTTTACTTAGATGGTCACTGTTAGGGATAAAAGTTACCCTAAGAGATGTATGGCACTAAAGGCAGAAAAGGTAGAACAGTAAAAGACTGCAAGAAGGTGGGGTTATTTTTCCTTTAGGACACGTTAACTGTGGTTTTGCAAACACTAAGGGAAGGATCTGACTTTCTAGGTACTCTTTTTGCCACTTACCACTTATAACCAGCAATAAAGCTTCTGCTGATGATTTTGTTATGCATTTGCATCATAAAAAGGAATTCAGCTTACTGCTGTTGTCAGTTCGTCTCTGTAACAGAGTAAGACTTGCTTGATCAGCAAACAGGTATGTCCTGAAGGCTGGAGGAACAGATCCATTGGGCAAGAATTTCAAGAAGTTACTGCTTTTACATGCTTGCTTTTGAAATCACAATCACACTTGGTTTTGTATGTAAAAAGGGCTGTTACGCTTATTTAAGAATTTGTTACCTTTGTGTGAACAGCACCCTGAACAATGTCACTAAATCACATAAGCTAGATAAAGTAAAGAATAGTTTTTACAAAGCTTGTTTTCTAGATAAGAAAAATGAGGAAAAGAGAAGTGGCTTGTCTGTAGCCAAGGGGAAACTCAGAAGAGAGCTTAGAACTTCACATCACTTGGTACTGGACTCAAAGCTCACTGAAATCACCCGTAAAATTGCTGTTGACATTAGCAGAACTCAGCATGAGCTCCTTATTGATCACTGGAGACACCTCCTCACACTTGGCCTCTTGTCCAAACCCATTTTAAACACCTCCTTAACAAAAAAAACCCCAACAAACCAAACCATTTCTGCTTTGCCTCTTACAAGAAGTTAGCCAGTGAGTAGGCTGCATGTGAAGAAATCCTGTCCTTTTAGGTAATTTAGAGCTTTTAATGGTTGACATGCCAAGCAGTGTAACTTCAGTACCCACATCCTAATCTTAGTAGCAACCCTACTAGTTGTTGTGCCTACTTTTATCTCATTGCAATGCAAACTGCTTAAGGAAATTATGTGATTTTTCTTTTTGGTGGTGTTGCAGTAAAGCAGATAAAAATCTGTTTGGGAGATGAAGTAATCCTACAATATGAATAAACAGTGCCTCTCCCAACCAGATTTTCACCAGAAAACTCACAAACTCAAAGAAGCGTGAGTCACAACACCCAACATGACTTCTTAAAACGTTCACATGCATGTGTGGGTGATCCTGTCAACTTTGGGGATTTTGATTCTGTGGATTATAATCCAGAATCCAGTTATGGGGTTTGGGCTGATGCTCAGACCTGACCTATCCTCGATCTGGGGGGCTGTTAGCACCATGGCCCTAACTCAGAATATCAGAGAGTGATCTCACTCAAAACCATGTAAGTGACTCAGACATTTATTTCTTTTTGACTCCCTCCCCTCTTCCTTTCAAGTTAAAGTATCAACCCGTTTTTCTGACATCAGCTCACTGACATCCAGCTACCAGTTGAAAGTCAACACAATAAAATGAAAACATTAACCTTTCCTCTCAGAGGTCCCTTCGCCTCTGTGCATGGCATTTCCAAGGCCCCTGTCATTCTGCTCAGTAACATCAGCTCTGAGCTGCTGGAACCAGCCACGATGTTCAGCCACAATATTGTCCTACAGAGCATCTCTACCATTCGAGTCACCTTCTCCATCCCTGCAGCCACAACAGGCTGGCAACAGCACTCTCCCAGCTTGACAATGTGCTCTTGCCTGGGTTTGTCAGCAGCATCCTACCCCCTTAAAATGCCCTCCAAGCAGTGGCAAGGTGGCCGTAACCACGTTCAACACCGCAGGTGGACATCCCATCCATTTTCCCTTACACAGCTCCTATCCGGTAGCTCTCTATCCTCCCTCTAGTACATGCCCTAAGCACTGCTGAAACACCTCTCACCTACTTTCTCAAGTGTTTTGGGGCTTATTTTGGAGCACTTTACAGTACGCGGGCAGGATGAAGTCTCAGCCAAACTCACCCAGCCACCACAAACCCCTTTCCCTCTCCGGCAGCTGTGCTCAGGGACAGCCCTTCCGCCAGGCCTTGCCCGGAGCAGCTGCCCTGGGGGCTGGCAGAGCAGGCGGTCACCTCGCTGCTGCGGCCGCGGCAGGCTGAGCGCGGCGGGGCACCCCCGGGCCTCCACTTGGCCGCCGGGCGCTGAGCTCAGGGTTATAGTTAGGCGGTGAGTGAGAGCTGAGCTATGCGCCGTTCGCAGCGCGGCCTTGTGGGTAAGGGAGGCCGGGGAAGGAAGAGGCCGGGCCGGATCGGGTCGAGCCGAGCCGGGCGAGGGGCGGTCGGGAGCCGCGCAATGGAGTAAGCTGCGGGGGCGGGCCGGAGCGGCAGCGGCGAGGGGAGGCGAGGCAAGGCCAGGCCAGGCCAGGGCGGTGGTGCTTGCAGCTCCCGCCCGAGCAGCAGAAGAGGCGGAGTACAGGGAACCGGAGTCCGGGCCGGCCGCTGCCTTCCCCTTCTCTCGCCGCCTTCCTCCCTCCGCTCTCGGAGCAGGCGGGCAGCGCGTGCGATGGCCCGGCCGGCGGCAGGGAGCGGGCAGTGAGTCGGAGCCCGCTGAGGGACGCCCCGAGCAGGAGGGAAGGCGGGGGCACGGCGGAAAGCGCTCCCCCCCCCCCCCCCCCCCCCCCCCCCCCCCCCCCCCCCCCCCCCCCCCCC
>WYDI02000988.1:42413-66290 GCA_009867235.2 Psittacus erithacus
GCACGGCGGAAAGCGCTCCATCCCTCCCTCCCACCTCCCCCCTCCCCCCTCCCTCCTCCCTCTCCCCGCGCCCGGGCGGAGCAGCGGCTGCTTCCCCGCGCCCTTCATGCCCGGGCGGCCGCGGGGTGGCCAACGGCGGCGCACAGCTCTCCACGCCCGCCTCTCTGCCCAGGCCTGGCCCGCCGCGGCCCCCGCCCTTCCCCGGCCTCTCCGGCGCGCTAGGCCCCGCGCCGGGCGGCCCCGCTCAGTCCCCTCCTCCCCGCAGCGGGGGACGGTCTCTCGCCGCCGCTAGGCGGGCCGGAGGATGAGCCAGCAGCCGGCAGGGAAGATGTCGGCGGCTCCCCTCGCGGCGGAGGCGCTGGAGCCGGCGGCGGGGATGCTCGAGGGCCGCCAGAGGAAGCTGGAGTCCATGATCCGCGACCCGCGGTCCCCGGTCAACGTGGAGAGCCTGCTGGTGAGGGGGGCAGCAGGGCCGCGCTGCGCTGCACCGTGCCGCGGGGGAAAGCGCTTGGCGCTGTAACAAAGGGAGCACTGCCCTCTCCTCGGGCGGGCGGACGGGCGGGAGAAAGGGGGGGGGGAAGGGGGAAAGGAAGGAAGAAAAGGGCTCCCGCGTCCTGGAGGAGCTTTCCTGGGGAGGACGGAGGCTGCTTCCCCGGGGTTGGGGGGGGGGGAGCGGCGCCTCTCCACGCCCCCAGCCGGGCTGCCGGCGAGGGGCGCTGGGCGGCGGACGGGAGGCCCCGCTGGCGGGGTGTGGGCCCTCAGTCCTGAAGTTGTTCGGGGAGCACACTCGGGATAGACACTGCACCAGGAGCCAGCGCTTTCCCTTTAGGTACAGCTCATTTTGGGGAAGGTGAGAAGCGTCTCTGGAAAGAATTGACCTGGGGAGGAAAGCGCCTTTTTTCCTTTCTTGCCCAGCATCGTTTACATCGTTTGCTTTCGCGCCTCCTAATCTTAGCGTGTCCGTTCCCAAAGTACCTGCCTTTGTGTGCGCTGCCAGGCACCCAGTTCCTATCCTCTCACATCTGCCCCCTTACCCGCTCTGTAAAACCAGCCTCTGGTGAAGCTGAGGTTTGCTGTGCGATGTGGAAATAGTCCAGGAAAAGGGCACGCCTAAGGGAGAATTGTAAACTGGGGTGGGGGGGGAGTCCTATGGGGTCACGATTATTTTCCATTGGGGCAAATTGATTCATCTGTCTCCTATTTCAAATAGCATGTTTCTGTGTGAGTGTATGAAATAAAATTTCCTTCAGTAAGAAATCCATGCCCTCAGGAAGAAGTGGGAAGAGAGTTAGGTCTCCCCATTTAAAACATCCAAACCCTGGAAAGACAGAGGCTATTGTTATTACTGCTACTGTTGGGCTTCAGAGTCTTCAAACCTTTTATTTCCAAATTTCCAATCTGTCCCAAGATTTCCAATGTGTCCCACTTAGTAGGAGCAGAAAAGGGGGCAGAAATCCCAGTCCTTCTGGGAGTTGCTCAAGGCACTTACATTGAGTCTTTTTTGGCTGCTTTCAAATGACTCAGTTCTGTTTGGCCAAAAATACAGGAACTGACTGAACAGTATGTATGTCTGTGCTGTGTGGAGAATATAGGAATTTCCTATAACATCTGAAAAATGTTCTTCTCAAGGCTTGAGTACTGTATTACTGCTCTCATGGATGTTCAGAGGCATAATGACAGCCATAGTAGTCAATGCAGGGGAGTGGGAAATAGTGCTGCATATCTAACTGGATTCAAATAAGTTTTTGCCTAGGCCAAAGCAAAGAGAGCTGTCTCTGGGCTTCACTCCCAGCATTTTCACTTTGGTATTTTGCTAGGAAAACTTTGACCTGTGGCCAAAAAAGAGCAGTTAAAAATAGTACAGTCATTCTGAAAAATGCATCAGGTTAATACTTAACCCCAGTAGACTTCTTCACACTCTCTGCTTTTATATTCAACAGGGTTTCTTTTATTCCCTCGCCCCCTCTGCCTTGGACATAGATTAGATACACTAAATCCCGTTTATGTTTCTGAAGAGAAATTCTAATTGCAAAATTGAGACTGGGCTGCTTAGCCCTTGATTATTTGTTTGTTTTGTACACTTACAATGGTGACCACCACTTCATGTAATACACTGGAGAAATTAGCAAACTATAGGAGAGTGTTAGCTGGATTCTGAGTGTGTATTTTTTTTTATGGCAAAGTTCATCACTTTGTTCTCTGCGCTCTTTCTGTAAGTGTGTTTTACAGAAATATGAGTTCTTTCTGTAATTATATCTTACTTGCTGCTAAAAATTAGCTGCAAGTAAAATACAATGCTGATCAATGAGATTTCCTAGCTTGTGCATTCTACATGTCTGTGTATGAAATGATGAACTACTTCAGGTGTATCTATTTATTTTTCTTGTTTAGAAAATTTGCAGCTGATTTTCTATAAAAGCTTTTTCTTTTGGTCTTTGGTACGATTGCTTTATGCTATTTGACATCAATTTTGTATTGGCATTCCGCTAGGCAGTCCGAGTATGAAAACATCATATTCAAATTGCAGAATTTACTTATTTACTAAGCAGCTCACTTTAAGTGTAAATTATCATAAGTGGAAATGTGTTTTCAATTAAAAGTAGAAGTACAGCAACAGAATCTAAGTGTCAGGGAAAACATCTTAAAAAGACTAGCTGGAATGCCACTGTTTCATCCTCCAAAAATAACATAACCAACACTAAAAATGTGGAATGGAATTCAAAATGGAATTCATTTCCTTACACTGCAAAAAGTCATAAACAGCTGCTATTCTGCATTTTGTATGCATGCTTTATTTTTGGGAAGCCGTAAAAAGCAAAAAAGTAACTGTTAATCTGCAACACATGGTGCAAATTTGAGATGTGAGAAGCGGAGGTAATAAGTTGTCTTTCTCTAGACACCAATTCTACAGTTTATCAAGAGAGATTTTATTCAGTGGCTCTAAATGAAAAGACTCTTTGTGTACCTTCCTGAGCACAGGATGTCTGACCATATCCATCTATTTCTTCAGCAGGAGAATCCATGAAGTCGAATACATTGATTGATTATTTTCCTCCCATCCCTCTTTGGGCCTTGAGAGAAACCGTCAGATTTTCTAATGGGATTTTGCTCTATTGTATGCCTTAACTCTTGTCTATTTATGCCTGTGTTGAGCATAATCATTTGTGTTTGATGGAAATATGTCTTTGAAAAAGACAAGTAGTCTCAATGCAGAAGCAGTAAGAGATGTAGAATTTACTATTTAGTCCTGGTAGTTATGAAGGCAGAATTTGAAAACAGTGCAAATTGAAATGTGTGGCATGGTTATCATCATCCTTTTTCTGCTAAATAAAAAAAACAAAAAAAAACAAAACAAAAAACCCAACATAGAGTACTTTCTATTCATTAGCGTGGGTCAGATGCATAGCCTGTATTTGATGAGTGTCTTCAGCAAAGATAATGTACAAAGGGAAGTGGTTTTTGCAACCTCCTTTAGACATCCACTGACTGCTCTTTTTCTTCTTGTATCATATTAAACGCCTGTGTAAGGTTGCCTGTGCTGAGATAAATAACTCTTTTATTGTCATAGATTTCTGTCATACTGTCGCTTACTCTTTTTGGTTGTGTAACATTGCATTAGTGGTTATGAAGACCTGTTTTATGTATTACATTTACATGTCGCAGATCACTTCGTAAAACTACTGTATTATTATTTGCTCTTCTGCCAGTATCTGTCATCCACTAATTTAATGAGGTGACATTTTTATGTGTACTGCATGTACACATTGATGATAGTGCTTAGTGGTATTTGACCTTGGGTGATCTATAAGAAACACTTCTATAAATACATTCCTACCAAATAGTTTCTAGTTGCTAGCTACATTTAAGAAGAGCCTAACAGTTCTCAAATATATTTGCATACTTATACTTTTGTATATATGATCTGTCTACAGTATTAACTGTATTATACATGTTATTTAGGGGTGCATAGGTAAGTGTTGGCTGAACACTGAGTATGTTCTAAAACTAGAACAGATAGGTCAATGTAGGCTGTGTAAAACTAATCCAGACCTCCAGTTCCTTGCCATGTGTAATTGTATCGCTTCAACACATGCTGAACTCAACTGTAGAGTTTTATGGTGGTGAGGAACAGCACTGATAAACCTTATCATCCTCCTCCCTGCAGTTGTCTGCCTGGTCCTTTTCCTGGAGCTGAAGTTGCCTAGAGAAAGGAAATGGTGTCTGCCCTCGGTCTTGTTCAGTGCAAGCCTTAGGATTTTAGTGTTAAACTTAAACGTTGTCATTATACCAGAGATGTGAAGTGTTGACTGTCTCCTGCCTGCTTGGCTGTGGTTGTATCAGTGTTTGAAAGAGGGAGTTCTTAAAACTGTTAATTAGGCGGTGCAGCAGCAAAATTGTGGGCACAGTGCTGGGCTAGGCTGAGAATGCATTCATGAACTGAGAAACCAAGAGATGATTAGCAGGAGTGGTTAAACACCTCAGTACACATGCCTTAAAACTTAAAAACAAACAAACTGAACTAAATTGCTATTTATATCTTTAAGAATAATAATAAGATAAAGCTGTCAGGTAAAGTGTGTATTTATACTAGTTTGAATATGAATAGGTGTTCATCTAAGTTGAACCTTACTATGGAGACCCCAGAATTCCACCCCTAACAAAAGGTGGGCTGCAGACACAGCAGTGACTGATCTTTTCAGTAGGTGCATCTGTCCATAGCAATCTCATCAACCGGATAGATAACAACTTTGTGCCAAGAGTGTTAATTTAGCAGGTCACTAGACTGAGCCTTGTTAATACAGGGTCTCCAGGTCATTGTGTTTGACAAACATATACCCCTTCACAGAATTTTGGCCTTGTGAGCTTTCTGAGTGTTTCACATTTAGTATGGAGCTTACAGATTTTATGTGAAAGTTGTCTCATTTTCCTGAATTTATTGCCATATAATTTTGAATCAGCAAGAACAATCTGTTGTGTTAATTTGAGCCAGCAAGTGCAGGGAAGAGCTGAAAAGGTAGCAGTTAGCAGGATCTGACCTGAAACTTATTGCCCAGTAAGTAGTTAAAAGGCTAAACGATTTCTGTTCTTGAAGAAATAATTTATTCTTTGTTTATTATAGTTGTGCTGTTATTTCTCTCTTAGCTTCTGACTCTTTCTATGAATTTTACATTTTTGATCTGTGATTTCAGAACATCTACTGCAGAGTTGAAAAAGATGAGCTTTAAAGAAACAGAGTAGTCTTCTGTTCATTGTTCCCGTGTGATTAGTTTATATATAGCAATACAGTTAACTCAAAAGGGACAGTTCTGTTTTCTGACAGTTTTCTGTATTCTTATATACTTTGTTATTCTATGCTAGGCTTAAAATACTTCACTTTTAGTTTAAGAAAGCAGAGAAACCAGTTTGCTCAGCTTCAATGCGTTTACCACCACACATGAGATGCATGCAGATCTTGTGTGTGTACTCCCAAGAGGAATGTTCACTCCCAATATTTCACCTGTGTTGATCAGTTTGCAGAGTGGGTCATTTGTTCAGTGTCTGTAACAGCTTAAGGGGTGGGGGAAAGAAAAGGGCAGCCATGCTGTCAAATGAGCACAGTTCTCTTCTGCTTTATGTGTGATGGAATGAGAATCAGGAATTCTTTACTTTTCCAAATATTAGTAACCTCAGTGTCTGTTGGGGGATGTGTGCAAATGCTGATTAAGCCCCATTTTTTTTTTTAAGTGCATCTGCCATTTTCAACTAATGACGCAGAGCAATGACAAAGCGTTTGGTTATTTTTCTAGTAATGCAGTCCATAACAAAAGCTGCCTAATTTAAAATGAAGAAAAAAAAATGCTACCACAGTAACCAATCTCTACAGCTTTCAGTTGATGATTTCTTGCCAGTGTTTGAACTACAAAATATGACTGGAATTGTATCACTGCTACAGAGGAACTGTCGTTGGATTTTAAGGATGAAAGTGATTGGAACTTGCTAGTGGAGTTTTACATAATGAAAGAATATATATATATATGTTTTGATAACCCATGAGCATGGGGTGTTTAGGGGGGGTGGGTGGTAGGAGCGGTACTATATTGTGTCCAAGGTCCGTCTAAACGGTTACAATGAAAAGCACCAAGTGTTTCTGATAACAAATCTATTTAAAATACTTTTGTCTTGGTACATCACACTGGTTAAGAACAAGAATACTATGTTTATATTGGCAGCCTTTGCTAGGAATAAATTTATTTTAATGAGTCTTTTGCTATGTAAACAGAATGGTGAATGTAGTGCTTGGTTCCAAAGCCATACCTGCTGTCATGGAGCTTTTGCTGCTGCAGAGTGAAACATAAAAGCGCTCCTCATACTGTCAGCAGCATCTTCACAGCCAGTAGCATTTAAACTTCTTTAGTGCAGGTGAAGCATCACTTCCATCCTTATTTTGGAACATTATATTAATTACCTGCTAACAAAGTTTTATGACTGTATGCTTAAAGTGGTGATTTGGCTACCCTCTAATATGCAAGGGCTCTATATTTGGAAGATTATGATTCAGTGAATTTTGTCCTGATTTCAGTAGGTTGGATAGTCTCAGTCAGTAAAGGCTGCTTATATGGTGTGGGCTTAGCTTTTTCATTTTTTCTGTGTTCATCTGCTATGGATACAGCTATTGAGAGAGGGGTTTGTTTTTTTTTTTTCTCCCTATTATGAAATATTGTGAATTTTAGTTGGCTTGTTTCACATGAAAGGATGGACACAAATGCTTTATCAGCTTGTGAAACATCTCTCCTGTTCAACCTCTGCTTCTGTTGTGGGATCTAGAAGGTGATAGATATGAGAAGAAAAACAATCTGGGTGCCACGTAAAGTAGTTTTTCCATTATTCCTGTGTTTCATTAATTGGATGTAGAATGATTTACCTAAGTCAAATCTTTTGCAAATGGTCACTAATTTCATAGTTTGTGTTTTCTATGTGCCCAGATGGAGAATTGGGTTTGATGACGCTGGGGTTTGATGTTAGTGTGTAGCATTGCTACTTTCATACCATAGTCATCTCACTGTTCATTTTTGTTAGCAGGACAGGGTGGTTCAGATGGTACAGACAGAGGGATAAATAAAAAGAAAGGTGTGCAGGAGGGTCTGAAGCCTAATAAAGTGCTAGTGCTGCATGTCAGAGAAATCTTTCTTCATTTCCAACTATATGAAATGGAGATAATGAAGCTTTTTTTTGTTTAAACCTCTACTACAGAAGAATTTAGAACGAACTTATGTGATATCAAGAAGATCGTCACGAGGAAACTTTATATGAAGGCGTTTAATTCTGAACCTTGAGGATTCAGATAACTGCGTGGTTGCTTTATTGCCTCTTGACTGTTCTAAATCACAGATACTGATTTATTAATCTGTATTTAAAGTACAAAATAACAGGATCCTGCATAAAGCAGGGTAAAGTTTGGGTGACTCATCCAAACACAAGAATTTTTTTATACTTTTCTTCAGGGGGAAGTGAAGAGGGATTCACATATAGACAGGAAAGAATGTTTGAACCATGGTGAAAGAAGAAAAGCTAATCTTACCAAATATTCTTCATATGTTTTTTTCGTAAATCTTAAAACGAATGTTGACTGACACCATCACCAAATAAATAAATAACTAGAAGGAAAAAATGCTGAAGTTCCATACTTTCTTCTGAAGGGTATTTAAAGTTTAACTAAAATCTTGATTACTATTTAAAGGCTTGTAATGCATTTTTGTTCTTTGTCCATGTCTGTCACTGCTGTTATGGGTAGTTGTGCAAAGTCTGTAGCTTAGTTGTTGATTAAGTATCAAATGTTGCTCTCTCAACAGCGTAGATTTACCCTAGTGTGGAAAATCTATGCTTTTGTTCAAGATGAAGAGTGCTCCATCACTAAATTCACTGTAATGTGTATGTACATATGTGCAAAGAGATTATGCTCTAAAAGTTGTTGTAATAGCATAGTTCTGGTTGAGGAGTATACAATCATTTGGCTTACCTATGCTATGAAAATGTTCTGTTTCATATGGAAGCTAGTTTTAAACTGGTTTTCCTTGTGGTTTCTGAAACTGGTTTGTTCTGGTCTCTATTTTCAGTTTAGCGCTGATTATCTTGAGTGTGAGATTAGGGGCACAAGCCTTATAATTTCTTACATGTATAAGACTGGTTTTTATTTGTAAATTGCTTTTAGCACCATCTGATATACAAGGAAGTGTATGTTGGGGTTGACTTCTAATATGTGCAGCTAAAGTCATTTGGAACAAGTTGTAGAAGTAGGTATAAGATGTTATGGAGTTACTTAAGATTGTTTCTGCGCCTTCTTACACAATTATATAATCAGTGCTTTTTTTAGTGGAGTTTTTAAACTTCTGTGATAGAATAGCCATGAAGTCTCTCATTTTAGGAATAGAATTATTCCTTCTAACAGTGCAAGAGAATGAAGAGCAGGGAATAATACCATGTTGGAAGCTGTTAGTTTAGTGCATAGTGAAAACCTTTGTAATGCCAGCTGTATGTACACATGATCTGTTTCCGTTAATGAACATTTCAGACCTCTTCCTCTAACAGTAAAAGCCTGCTTAGACATTAAGCTGTAGTTTTTATTTCTTGGCTTATCGATTTAATGACCTCCTTAGGGTGTATTAGTGTCCCGTCCCGTCCCCTCCTTTTTTTCTATGCTTTCATCTGAAAAGTGACTGAAAACAACTACTTGAATTACTCATGTAGCAAGGAGATACTGACAGTTTATTACTGTATTGCAACTACTGCTATTAATTTAAACATTCTGTATTTAATTTTTTCTCTCTGAGTACAAAGTAGTTAGTAATTTTATTAAATTTGAGAGTTACGTCCATGCTGGTATTATAAGCACCTGAGCTAAGCTATAGATCTGACAGGGAAAGATAAAATAACTGTTTTCAAGATAAAAATGTATTTCTATTACTAAATTATAAAGTTTTGTAAAGCTCTGGGTTGGTTTTTTTTTTATTGCTGTCAAGTTTACTGTGCAGTGTTAATATGAATAAATGGCTTCAGTTATAGGAAATGTGGTTTTTATTTTATTTATTTTCCTTATTCCCCATCCCTCTGGGTTTCTCTACTGTTCATCTCCCCAGAATTGAAGGGTGTATCTCAACTCTGGAAATGGCATTTATGCCAGTGAGGGTGGGGAGCAGCAGAAGACCTGTTGTCAAAATCTTGGTGGCAAAACCTGAATGCTGCAGCAAATGAGGTAGCAGAAACACTGTTTGGTATACGTGTAGTGTTTGTTCTGTTTTGGGGATATGTTAAGCTTGAATTAGAAGGTAAATGTTTAAGAAATAGTAAATATACTAATACAAGCTGCATCTCCTGCGAAATACACAATGCTGGCAAATCCTTTTAATTGTAGATATCCAGTTATTATTTGAAAATAATTTTTTTAGGATTATGAAGAAAACCTTGAAATATGGACAGTATGATTAAGAATGGTTTGTACGTGTAGAAGCCTGAAACAGTAGCTCCATGAGGCATGAATCACTTCATCTATTTTAATGGTTGACTGCCTCTGAAGAAAGGCAGTTTAAGTGTCAAAATAAACTATTTCAGTGCTCTTCACTTTTTTAGTGGAAATACCAGTATTTTTCCTATGTGTGTGCTGCATGGCGCTTCTCAAGTGCCAGAAGTCCCAAATGTCCCTTGTCTACGTGTGAAAATATCTTTGACAAAATTTGGTATATTAAAAATGGAAAATAAACTTTCAAACCAATTCTGTAAGTGACACTGCTCACTATTAGAAGACTTCCTAGTTTTATTTTATATGACTCTACTGTAGGACTTTCTTCATCAAATCAGAAAGCCAAAGACAGCATTGAGCCTAAGTGTAGAGTTTTCTACATAGCGTGATATACTTTGGTTAGACTGTATTGCTTGAAGTGTATTTGGTAATACAGGATTCATGTTTTGAAATCACACTGGCAAAATTTATGAGGGAAGATGCACAGTATGTCTTTCAGACTTATATGTAAATTGGTGAAGTTTCAGTATGCCTGTAACTCAAGTACTTTTTTTATTAAACCAGAACCAAGCAATGTACAATGAAGTTACTGCTGTTCATCAGCACGTTACATCAAATGGAAGCTGAATGTGAGGGAGGGGAGAGAAATGCCATTATGTGTAAGATACGGCTTTTTGTAGCATGTAGAAAGCAGGATTAAAGAAAAGTCTTACACTCATTTCATTCCAAGGTAAAACTTTCTGGTTATATTTTGATTTCAAGCTTAATTTCTAGAGGAAATAACCAGAAGAGTCTACCATGTGACTGGACTTCTTTCTTGGCATATGATAATTCTTCTTGGTTTTATACACCAAATACTTTTCGGAATTGTGATACTGTGTTTATTGACATCATGCTTTGGTTTATTTTCTAATGTATGAAATCTTATTACCTTTGGGTTAGTTGTCTTCTAAAATGGAAGGTGGGGAGAAACAAACATGCTTGATGCTGTAATAACATAGGGTTACTGATGCTGAAAGTACGTGGGAATCATAACATTTTTTCTCTGTGTTTGATTGTATGCAAAATAATCATGAATGTAAAATACTGCTGGGATCTGTGAGTCTGTATCTGTAACAGTAAACCAGGGAGTGTTGGGGTCCTGCTGTGCCGTAGCTGGCATGGTATTGCCCTGTCCCTAGTGTTCTTGACTGTGGTTATTCAAAAGCTGTGGTTACAATGTAGGGAATGGACAGCTTGATGGGAATTGATCAGCATGGTGGGAATTGATCTTCTTAGGTCTAATGGAAAGGAGAGATAGGCAAATACTATCAGAACCACTTCTTGCCAAAGCTTAAGGAATTTTTTTGAAACATCAAGTTATTATCTATGGGAAAGCTATTTTCCACTTACACAACCGTGATGAACTTGAAATCTATTTTCTATTTTGCCTTTTTTTTTTCCCCTCAAGTAACCTGGAATATTCACTTAGGCCTGAATTTCTTTCCACATTTTTGTTTCACAGTCATTTTTTTTTAATTTTTTGTATTCCAAAGAAAAATTTGCACTAAAAGGGGAAACTGATCATTTCGAAATAAAGACAGGCTAAATAAACTGAAAAATATTCTTCCATTAGCTACCATAATGTCAGCTTGGATAGATTTGTCATTTAACTGTCTCATTAGTGGCATTTAGGGATGTTGTTTAGTGGTGGACATGGCAGTGCTAGGTTAGCAGTTGGACTCAATGATCTTGAAGGTCTTTCCCAACCTGAATGATTGTATGCTTAAAGGCAGACATGAATGTCTTCTGCTAAATGACGTGGGGATTAAGACAACATTTCATTGCCCAATGTATGAAGGTAGCACCACTACCTTTCAAAGCTATTATCTATTGGTAGAAAACGTTTATACCTGATTTAAGTTTTAAAGTGCCTAGAAGTCTTTCCTTGTAATAGTTTTGTCTTGAAAAGACTCTGAGCTAAGCCTACAGTTCTGAAGATACAAGATACTTAATTGTCAGATTGGGGCTGAAGTTCCTGAGGATGTGGGTTCCTTTGTGAATATCTCTATCAGCCACAGACAAAGACCATTAGTATGTCTTTCTGTCTTCTCAGACAAGCTCTGTCATCATCCATGAGTAGTCAGGGGATTAGGGAAACCTTAAAATGCTGTAGGATGCAGTATCTGGTTTTGAATTACTTCTAGAAGCAGAAAGAGATGAGATTTTGTAGATAGGAACTTACTGAATAGGCAAGTGTGGTCCTTGGGCCTGCAATGTGGAGGTAAATACAGCAGTAATTAAGACTAGCCTAGTTATTCTCAGGTAGTCTCAATGCTCTGAAGGAAGGAAGGTACAACAAAGAAGGTGGCCCTTTTTTTTTTTTAAAAAAAAGGTGGGCACAGCAAAGGACAGACATAAATTCTCAATGGTATGCGTGTGCAAAAATTATGGAGCCAGCTTGGCTTTTCTGCCTTAGAAGATGAGTAGACATGATGGTCTTTGTAATTTAAATATGTCTTTTTGGATTTTATTAGTGTAGATTTTAATTTTTAATTTTTTTTTCTTAAAGGTATGTATGTTTTTGTATTAAGGGCTTCAGGCATTAAGAATACTAGCAATCAAGTTTTTTTATATTTAGCAAAAATATATTTATCTTCCAGGAGTTTGTGAATAAATCAATAAAAGTTGTACACTTAGTGGGAGATACCAAGCAGCTTTTGATAATAGAACAATAAATGCTCTATTATTAAAATATGAAGAAGATGGAAGTTTTTCAGTATGGGGAAATGAACCTGAGTGATCTCAAACTTTTTAATGTGTGTCTTTCTCCCTTAGGTTATATGAATCTATTTAAAACTAAATGGCTTTACAGAGTTCCACAAATAGTTTCGCTATCAGTTTAAAGAAGTAGCTCCACCTTGCTTCCATGGGGCACCACCTTGATGGTGACACAAATGTTTGTGCTGGTGCATTGTGAATTGATTTGAGTAACCAATCTGGATTAAAACTAACCTGAATAATTTTCCCAGTTAATCTCGGCAGATTTGCAGAACACAATGTTAACTACCACTGTGACATTTTGAAAAAGAAAAACAGCTAATTTTGATCCTAAACCTGTCTGAAACAAACTAAAAAATCCACACTGTATCCCCTTTCCTCAAAGAACTAGGTTTCAAATGAATGGTGTGTTTATTAATTCAAATATGCAGGCTACTTTTTTTGAGTGCAAGCCATTATCTGTGTGTCCTGCCACAATGCTGGTAGTGAAACTTTAAAGGGAGCATGGGGACAAGAACAAAGGTCTGTGTACTGTTGTGCAAACACGGTAGCTACTTTCAAAATTGCAAAGAACTTTAGTTCAGCTAAAATCCACTCATACAAACTTAGAAGAAAAGAGAACTAAAAAAAAAAAAAATGAAATAAGTTCTGCTATCGCGTTCAGATCTATACAAGAAAGTAGTGGGTAATAGCACATTGTCATGCTAGCCTATGTATAGAAAAAATTGTAGAAACTGGGAAGTTTTATTTTTTAAAGGAACTTGTAAAAGGCCAGTTCCTGTTAGTACTTGTCTATGTTTGAATTCAGGTAACATGAACCTATTTTTTTTTTTGGTATTGTAGCCTGTTACTTTAATCTGTTGTTTCTTTCCCTCTGTTTTAGGAAAAAACAACATTGTGTGTGTAAACAAGCTTCTTTTAAAGGTGAATACTGGCTGATATTTTCTTTTGAAAACAGTGGAATCCATCAGCGTACAAAATGCTGAAATGACTAATTTGAGGTTTTAGCTGCCAGTGCTTATTTGGAAGTTGTTCTTAGTGCCATATAACTATTGCTCCATCTCTAATCTGTGTGTTATGTTAGACTGGCACAAAGCAGACTGAGATCAGTGCAGCCTGCTTTGATAGCTGACTGGATTGAATTTGTAAATTTATAAATACTAATTTTACCTTACACTTCTGCAGTTTTCTGATTTCATATTCTCACATCAGGGCAAGACCATCAACTAGTAGTGTTATGTTGCATCAAGATTAAGTTTAAAGAAGAAAAAGGAGTTACTTCTAGGTTGGTGGGTATATTTATCACAGATAAAACTATTCTGAAGTTTCCACAGAAAATAAATGTTTACTTTTACAGTTTGTAGAAGAACAAAGTATTTTTAGTCACAGAATGGTTGAGGCAGGAATGGATCACTGGAGGTCATCTAGTGTAACCTCCCTGCTTATGTTGGGCTTCCAGAGCTGGATGCAGTAGTCCAGGTGGGGGTCTTACGAGAGTGAAGTAAAGTGGCAGAATCACCTTCCTTGACCTGCTGGTCATGCTCCTTTCGATGCAGTTAGGGTACAGTTGGCTTTCTGGGCTGTGAGTGCCTATTGCCAGCTCATACCAGTTTTTCATTCACCAGTACACCCAAGTCCTCCTTCAGGCCGCTTTCATCCCCAGCTTGTATTGATACTGTGGGTGCCCCAGGCCTGGTGCAGGACCTTACACTTGGCCTTGTTGACCTTCATGGCGTTTATATGAAGGACAGGCCAGTAGTTCACTGGAGGTACAACTGGAGTTGGTATTTTTCATTCTTTGTCTGAAAATCTTATGAAACTCTGTCAGATATGATTTATGGAGGGAACAGGCACTTGCAATGTCACCACACTCAGTTTTATGTTCAGTTTGTTTCCTATTTGTAGCATGATACTAAGCAATTCAGAGCTCTGTGTTTGGTAACAAGACAGATTGAGGATGATACAAAAACATTTTCTTTCCACCATTAGAATACAGGAACCTTGACGGGATCACTTTCTGTAGATACCAGATCTTCTGATCAGACATGCTAATGGAAATCTTCTTTCAGAGAAGTGTGTATCCCAGGGGATGGTATTAATTAGTTATTTTCATAAAGTTCCTTTTTATTTTTTTGATAATGCTAATGTGAAAAGATCAAATACAGCAAATCCAAAATCTGTATTGTTATGCTGTTCAGATGTTCCTAAAAAGTGAATTTATCATCTAGTCACAAAAAAGGTGAAAAAAGATTCTCTGTCACAGTGGGGAGTTTCTTTGGGTGTTTGTACGTTCTGTCATATCTCTCTTCCATTATAAATTCCTTTCCCTGAGATAAACAGCTGAGATAGATAGATTAGGGTATTTTTTAAAAAAAACATTATTACTTAGCTAATCGTGACAATAAAAGGGATCCTTAAGAGAAGTTTCCTGAAAGTTCTTTCAAAGGCACTTTTTGGGCAGGGGGAGAGTTCTTCAGATGTATTATTAGGCTGTAGTTTTTCAAGCACTTAGATGCGTGTTTAGCTTAAAACATTCTAGTAAATATAATTAAGTGGGTAGGACTACTTTATAGGCCCAGATTTAGGCATGGGGTTGTTTTAGTCCAGAGGACAGTGGATTTGGTGAGTGTTGCCAATGAGTGTGTAGTTTTTTTTTGTCATGTCTTTGATTTGTAGGATACTTGTTGTACCGACTCATTTTAATCTTTCCTCTCATCTTAAAACAACATGGAGCCATTTCAGTTAAGACTAACAACTGAGGTCTATTTCCTAGTAAGAATACATTTTGTTTAAGTGGATTCCTGACATCCTAGACATAAAGTTTGAATGTGTGTTTTCTTATTATGTAGTTCTGTGAGCTTAGTCATTACTGCTTTGAAGCCAAACAGTTTACCTTATGTGAAATTTAGTAATACATTCAGTAATTTAGTGATGGGTTCAACTGACTTCCATGGAATGCTACCCATTTTTTCTCAGGTATGTCATTGTTTTTTGGAGTGAGTTTTGTATGCCTCCTGGAGAAATAATTGGAGGAAGAGGAAAGGGCAGACATCCTGGGCCCAGTGATGATTTAATTTTTTTCAGACTCCTGATGTTTTGTTCTGTTACTGGAATATTTGGGGGAAACTTGAATTGTAGTGTAACAGGAATATTTACAACTGTGCCACAGTGATGAAAATCACAGAATTAAAATTACTGGTTTATCACATCTTTAAATAGGAAGAGATTTCTAGAACCTTTTTATTATTTTTCTTAAAGGGTTGTATTTTAAAGATGATTGAACCTTTTTCCGTGGTACTGGCAGCCTTTTTATGTGATCACTGGTTAAGAGTTACAGTGTTTGTTATGCATATGTATGCATATATATATGTGTACATGGAACTTTCCTGTGTTATTTATCCACTTGGACAAATTTGAGCATGTAACACGGGAAGTGATAATAAAAACTGTTTTTCAGTGTTTGTAGTGAGGAATACATGTATAACCTGTCTTTTCTTTCCTCTGTGCTTTTTGGTAAGTTTAATCAGGTGATATGGCTAACAGATGTTCTGTCCTGTTCATCTCATTTTATGAAGCAATTAGTGAAAATTACTTTAATTTTATATATAGTTTGCTCATCTTGGTGTAGGCTGCACTACCTTTATTAGGCTAGTCTTTGAAAAGCAATTTCAATGCAAACTGTCAAATAATAACCCACTACTATCTTTCTCCCATTTCTTTCTATATGCGCACAAGCCATCTTTGAAGAATAAATATACTTTTAAATTCTGAGATAAATTGTATTATTTCCTAACCACTTATTTTATAAATAATTGTGGTGACTACTGACCTTTATATTGTATGTAGGAGAAACTTTCTGCCACAAACATCAAATGTTGCTAAAAGAACACATTTCGGTGTTAGGAAATGCATTTTAAAAACAAGCTTGACATAAGCAGAGAAAGCTGAAGTCTGTCTCAGACTTGCAGGGCTGGAGGCCCTCAGAGTTCCTCCAAGCTCTTTGTCCTTGGAGACTGGGGAATTATATTTGCTTTTCTGTAAGCTGTTACGCTGGCTCCCTTAACTATGATATCTAGAGACAAATATTCTAGCAAATAAGCAACATCTGACTAGGAAATGCAGCCTGCACTGGAGAAGTTGGTGGGCATTTCTGTGATGCTTAATTGGTGTGATAAGTCATTCCCTAGTTTTGGATCAGTCTCTCAAAAGCTTAGGTTTCTGGATGGAGATGATAGAACTCATCTCTTTTTGGAAACCCTGTTTGCTCAAGACGTTATTTGTAGACCAGGATCTTCAGGTGGGAGATTTCACCAGACCCTTGATACTGTGAGGTGCAGTTCGTGAAGACAGTGTTTCTTCACGAGTCCTAAGATGAGTATTCCAAGTCCAAATCGACCAAAGGAGCCAGAGGCAAGTGTATTGAGGAGCCAGTCTGGCTGTGGAGGAAGACTGCCGTGTTTTGGACAGCCGGACTAGGCTTCAGAAGTCTTCATGTCCATAAAATTGTGTGGCTGTACTCCAGGCAAGATTTAAGATAAAGTGATTAACCAGGGTTTATCTGCAGAGTGGGATAGGAAGTTGAGGAGGAGAAGCATTGTTCAGATTTTTGCAGGGTGGGTTTTTTTTTTTTTTTGAAGGGGAGGGTGGAAAGAGATTTTCAAGTTGACAGCACAGATACACGAAACTCAGGATAAGCAGTTCTGTCAAACTAATTAATATAAATCCAAACAACACTTTTACGAGGGGAGTCATGGCTATTGTCTTAAATAGAATGAGGAAGAAAACCTATTTGAAGAGGTGAAGTGATGGTACTATGTCTTTACAGAGGATGGATCAATTTCAAATAGAATTATTTAAATGACAATAGTTTGTGATTAATCTTTTCCCAAAATACATACTTACTGATATAGCTGTGTGTTAATTTGCAGCTGAATGTGACCGTTGTGCAGTATGCCAGTGTGACTTTGTTACAGATTACCTTTCTCTTTTTTACTGTCTTTAAATTTCCTGCTCTATTTCATAAGGAGGTACAGTGTAAATGTTTGAATAGTGTTATATTCAATGAAATAAATACTGTTTTGGCATGTTGCTGCCTTTTTTTTTTTTGTTTGTTTGTGAGGAAATAAAAATGAATTTACTGGATGCCTCTTTAAAGTATGTAGGAAGTGTTTTGTTCTTCAGGCATCTCTCTGTCCACTTGGATGTGAACCATAACTCAGTGAAATGCAAAACATTTTCTGTGGATAATCTAATAGCTATTGATAGTATTTTCAGCATATTTTTCTTACAGGCTTATGAAAATATTTTCTGTTCTTAAAATAGACTGATCAGTATGACCAGAGACAATCAGTTCTAATGACTTTGTGTATCTTTTTAATTGAAGTTGTACTGGTAAAATAAAAGAAACAACTTCTTTACAGTTTTTGGTGAGTTGGTTGGTTGGTTGTTTCTCCCTCACACTCAGTTTTTCAAGTTTGAGTGAAATGATGTTTTCTCAGGAGTAATTTCTTGTGCATCCAACTGATCTGTCACGGTTGATGTATTCTTTCTGCTGCCTTTCCACTGATTATTTTACTTATACCTGTTCACTGCATGGCCAGATAAGGAGCTAAATGGCCAAAAAGGAAAACTGCAAAAGACATGTCCAGTTTAGCTCCCTGAACTGGCTTGCTTAGGGTGGGAAAGGCACTGCTGAGTCAAAGAAGGGGTGGGGATTTTTGTTTAGGGGACAGGGAGACTGGTTTAGACTGTCCTGGAACTTCATCCTCAGACCTTGAATAGATCATTGCTGTATGCAAACTTGTGCTGCTTGACTGGTTAATCGGCAGCCCTGAAAATTACTGTGGGTTGCTGTAATTGATTTACTCATTGTTAGATGCCTGCAACATACCCAGCTTTGGAAGCAAATGATAATGTTAACGTGCTTTCAAAGTTTGTTCTGAGAAGAGTCAGGTGAAGTAAGTTCTTGAGATGTACACCTTAACTGCCGTGGATATCACATTTTACTTAACTATGGCATAAGCTGAGCTTCTGATTTCTCTGCAGTTTCTTACTGAAATGCTTCCTGATAGCACCAGCAATGTAATGGCTGTTGGGAGCAAATGGAAAGAAATAAGCTTCAAAAGGTTCTTTTACACTTGTTCTTGATACTGCATGTATATTAGATAGCCATGTAATGATAGATAATTCATATGAAAGTTATCATTTTCATTTGAAAAAAATGAAAATTGGTCAATCTTAATGAAAAGTACAACCTGTTCACTAAATTCCATCTTGGAATCCCTCTCAAAGAACTACTTTTGATTATTTTTCTTCAGTGAATTAAACAAAGCAGTTACCAACATATTTTAGATTTTCAACATTTTCACATTTGCTATTTGTGGAAGTCTTTCAGGCTTTGTTAAAAAATGCAGGAAATAACTACTTTATCATGTATTCCAACAGTCACTTACTACAACTTCTAGGCTTTTTCTCATTTTACCTTTAACACAATCCTATCTAAACTATTTTAATAGACTATAATATGTTTAAAGATAGGTTTCAAATTTATCATATTTATTTTTTTAAAAACATGCATTTTAAAATGACTTTTATACATTCTGTATAGTTAGTGTGTGCAATATCTGTTTTGTGTAAGCCAGATATTTTGAGATGTTGAGACCTGGAGGTAGGCAGTGTAGGAGGGATACAGTACATAGATTTTATTTATAAACCTCTTAGGTGATTACTGTTAATGTCACGTTAGGGAATGAATGTGTAAGAGTGGAGGGCTTGTATTAATGTTTTCATTTACATAACCTTTTTAATGAAAGGCTTAATTGGCTGAAAGGTGTATCTTGTTACCTGGGTGAAAATTTTACCAGGGTGAAATGATATTGAAATGACATCACACAGCTAAAACAAAGATTGGGAAGGTTTCTGCATTAAACTATGACCTGCGTTCCAAGAAATTATGGAAAATAAATACTATGAATGTAAAGCTGCAAATTCATATGGCCACCCAGGCACTCTGTCAGTGTTGGTGTTCTAAAACCGCAGTGGTTTATGCAGTGATGTGAGTCTCCTCAGGAGATGGTGCCAGGCTAGATCCTCTTTTTCTTTCCAGTGAAGTTTTTGAAGTGCTCTTAAATAACACTTATATCATTGTCTAATTTATTGACAGCATTTTTCAGTTATGCTGACTACTTCTGTTGAATTTCACTGTGTAGGCTTGCTCACTCAGAAATTCTCTTTGAAGTCTATGGAAGTTGAATGTTTATAATAAACCTGCAACTTAACTCAAATTGTGTCATAAGTGTTATACTTCCGTAGAGAATGCTGAGGTAGTATCATTCCATGCAGTAGACCTCCATAAACTCTTTCTTAATGGTTATTAATAGTAGTTATTTAGAATTTCTCTGTTTTTGTGAAGTTGGTGGAGTGCCATTGTTTAGTCATGAAATAGGCTTGACTATTGTTTTTTGCCATTGAGTAGAGTGAAAACTGAAAAACCTTCAGAGAGCAATTGAAAGAAGGCACTAAGTTCAAGGAGAACATCCTGGTGACCTCCCCAGGCATGTATGTGCATCTGGGGGGGAGGGGGGAAAAGAACACCTGAACTGTTGTAATATAAAGGAAGAATTCTGAAAATTGTTTAAGAGCTTGCCTTGCCTGAAAATGTCCCCGGTCTTCAAAAGTTTGTGGTCTTTTCAATCTGAAGGTTTGAAAAGGCCTTTTACTGCATGATGTGATGCATTTCAGGTCAGTACAGCAGACCTCTTGTAATGAAGAAGAATTGTCACGGCAGCCTGGTCTGTGTAGTTGAGTTTAAAAAGCTGTAAATCTGCTGGCTGAGTATGACTTTACAACTCTGAATAAGGTACATGACAATGGTCAAACATTTCATGTTAAGATCAGTTAATGACAAATCATGTAAATAATACAAGATCAGTTTTGAAAGAATGAAATTTTGTCTGGGAATCAAGCTGAGATGAAGATACAGCAAGGAATGAAACCGCAAGAAGGCAAAAGCAGGAGACATAAGGAACATAGAAATGTGGCTTTGTTAAATAACTACTTCTGACATTGTATTACTGACAGTTGAAGCACCACTTTTTTAAGAAGAAGCCTTAGATATTAAAGACAGTTCTGCTGACTTCAGTAGAAAAAAGGTGACTCTTAACTAAAGTGCCTTATTGCAGTAAGAAACTTAGTTTTTCCTCCTTATTTATGTAGCATAAAGAGCTGGTGCAGCTTGGTTTGCAAGGGGAAGTTGTGGAAGAAGTTATCTCATTTTCATGCCCACTGCGCAGAATAGCTTACCTTCATGGGGACAGTACTTCATGTTCCTCTGCATTGCCCAGAAAAATCACAACGTAAATTTCCATTGATCTTCAGGCTTCCATCTTAACTTTAAGGTGTACATTCAGTCTATTTCTGTCCAGGAAAGGAGCTAGATCTTTTAGTAGAACATGAGGTGCCAGTGGGAAGGTTGTGCAGCCGGAGGTGGTTTGTGGCATAGGGCTTTTGGAGAGGTTGTTGAAGGTCTCTGAATGCATCCTTATTTTTGACTTGGTGAGAAAATTTAAAAGGAGGGAGTTGGTTTACCCAGATCATTGCTACTTGGAAGAATATGCGTAATTACAGCATGCCATAATTACATAATCAGAAAATGAGTCTGCTTAGAGCATTATGATTTACGTTGCTACAGCTACACTGAGTGTTGCTGTACCTTTTTATGTTGTGAATGTCAAGGTGTGATGATACCATGTATTTGTTAGAGTTTTAATTTTGACATACGCATCGTTTGGATGAATTACAGGTGGCTGTAATACTGTTAAAAGTTCCTGCTTTTGACACAAGCATTCACACAGAAGCTCAAGCAGATGGCTGTGTGTTGTGTAGCACCTTCTTAAATTGGAGGCAAATGAGGAAATTAAACAGTACATCTAATCATGCGCTTACCGGAGGACAGTATTTGGGCAGCTGCTCCCAGGGGTGGGCAGGTGCCCTATTCTGCTTTTGTTCAGCTACTTCCTGCAGTGAGTGGAAGATCATTTTAAGTGAAGCAAAGGCTGACTATAACTTCCTAAAGATTTGAGAAGATGAAAACTTCATGCTGTTAACTTTGCACGTATGATCTTAATTACAGCAACTGAGGGGGTAGAAATCAAGATATAGCAAAGCGTGGTTGCAGGTTTCCATGAATATTATAAAGTAAGATTAGCTTGCAAATTTATAGGTAGCTTCAGAACTTGGGAGACTTGTGGAAATGTCTTCTCAGTATGATTTCTACTTACTGCTAATTTTCCCATCATAGGTTTTTTTTTCCTAGCACTTTTTAAAATACAAAAACCATAAAAATGTGCTGATAAGTGGTTTCATATTTAAAATACTTCTCCATGACAAAGGGAGTGAGTTAATATCTACACTGGTATTCTTGTTAATTGAATAGTGCAAATGTAAATGTAAAATTGATATGCAAAACAACACATCCTAGCAAACAACTCTGATTTCTGGTAAAGTGGCTTTCACATGTAACTGAAGGACAGTCTTCTAGGTTTCAAAATGCTTGTCTGTAGGTTTTGGGATTTGTTTTTTTTTTTCCTTCCCTTTTGTGGTCTTCCAGCAGATATTATCATGAGATAGAAGGGGAGAGCTGGCCAATACTGGTAGGGAGGCAGCTCTGAAGGCTTCTTGGCACAGGGAGAATTCTCATTTTCACTTCTGAATGCATAAGGGGATGTAAAGTCCACACTCTTGACTGTACCTGTCGAAGAAGAGAACCAGAGTGGCTGTTCCCTGCCTGTGGTCATGATTCCTGCTCTGGGCTCAGTAATGCACTGCGTATTGTGGATCCCTGGCTGGCTGCAGGGCAGCACGATGCTTCTTCCTGGCTGCTGCACTGTGAGATATGGGCCTGCACAGCCTCAGCTAGTGGGCAGGGAATAGCTCTTGGCTTTGCTAAGAGAGCTTGATAAGGGCAAAGCAATAGATCTCTTTTAAGCATGTATTTGTATATAGTATATTTTGGATCTTTCATGGAATTGTAGAATATTTTGGGTTGTAAGGGACCTTAAAGATCATTTAGTTCTAACCCCCTGTGACACTGGTAGAGTGAAAATTAGTAAGAGGGAGGAGAAAGGAAGTGCATCAGTGATCTCAGGTGGTTGTGCACCTTCTCCAGGCAGGAGTTTCTTTCTAGAAGTCTGCTGGCATTTCAGGTTACAGTGGGAAGTGTAAGTAACAGCTATTGAGATCATCCACCTTTTCACTTGCAGTGCAGTGAAAATGATTAAGCCCTATGCTTATCATAGAATCATTTAGGTGGAAAAGACCCTTAAAATCATTGGGTCTGACTGTTAACCTAGCATTGTAAAACAACAAGCTTTCATTTACAGATTATTTATCTCCACATTATTCCCATGGATGCATTGCGGAGGATCGTGGATTCAGATTAGAGGTTGTAAAATGGGATTGTTAATTCGTGATGCTTTATTGGTGTGCTATTTTTATATATGTATGTAGGGGAACCTGCAAAACCCCTATGTGGTCCTTTTATTAAAGACAGTTATGAACAAAAATTGTATATAATTGTAATGCTAGTCTGGAATTCTAGCACTAGTCTGTGTTAATAGTATTTTAAAATTTTATGGGAAAATTCTCTTTTGAAATAAACAGTTTCAGTTTCTTCTATGGTATGGTTCAATGGTAGTTAGGGAATTAAATTTCTATTTAATTCATTTGCTGACATTTTAATATAAATTTTAATATACAATTTTGATTTGTCATACAGTTTAGTGGCAAATGGGATTTAAAGACAATGCAGAAACTTTGGTTTATAATTTGAGTTAAAGCATTCAAATTGAAAAGGCCATAACAGTTTTATCGGGTCCTTTCTTCTTTTGCTCTGTCTGAGTGATAACAATATTTAGAATTCCTTTCAAAATCACTTTAGAGTGATCTTTGGCATTTCCCTTTCTAATTCTTTTCTGTCCTTTCATCTTCTTAACTGTTGACTCTCTTTCTTGTCAGCATTATGTCTGCTGAAACTCTGGCCTGCTTTTTCTGGTTTATTTTTTAGTATAAACCTGGCTTTTCAGTGCCATGATTTACTGTAAAAACCTGTTTGTCGATTTTTCATTCTTCCAGATCCTTTGCATGAAAAACTGGGATCTAGTTTTCAAGCCAAACTTTCATCAATATTTATGATGATTAATGCTTTAGGTCTTAAATATTTCCTAATTTGATGATTGCGGTGTTTCTTGGCCTCTAACACTTTTTCGCCTACTTTTTTTAGAGGGAAAAACCCTAAAACCCTACTATAAAAAATCCCTTTTTAAAAGGGGCATTACCTTGCTGCTCTTAGGCAAATACAGTTATATGTACTTTTCAAACAGGAACTCCATTGTCCAGTTATTATTCAGACGTTTTTAAGTAACTGCAAAATCAGGTGAACTGTCAGGGATTAGTTGCACGTTAGTCAAGGTTCACAAGTAGTTGTGGTAAAAAGTGTAAGTGTAATTCAGTGTTTCTGAAAAGTACATTTAAACTTGGGTGATTTGAGCACATAATCATAGAATCATAGAATAGTTAGGGTTGGAAAGGACCTTAAGATCATCTAGTTCCAACCCCCCTGCCATGGG